>JAVRKA010000954.1:0-36338 GCA_034508555.1 Venustoraphidia nigricollis | reverse complement strand
CTATATTGGAAATACCTATCGGCTTCTATATCTGAAATGCCTATCGGCACCTATTTTTAAAATGCCAATCGGTAACTATATCTGAAATGCCTATTGGCACCTATATCTGAAATGCCTATCGGCACCTATTTTTGAAATGCCTATCGGAAACTACATCTGAAATGCCTATCAGCACCTATATTTGAAATGCCTATCGGCAATCATATCTGCAATGCCTATCGACTCCTATATTTGAAATACCTACCGGCTTCTATATCTGAAATGCCTATCGGCACCTATTTTTAAAATGCTTATCGGCAACTATATCTGAAATGCCTATCGGCAACTATATCTGAAATGCCTATCGGCACCTATTTTTGAAATGCCTATCGGAAACTACATCTGAAATGCCTATCAGCACCTATATTTGAAATGCCTATCGGCAACCATATCTGAAATGCCTATCGACAACTATATTTGAAATACCTATCGGCTTCTATATCTGAAGTCCCTATCGGCATCTATTTTTAAAGTGCCAATCGGCAACTTTATCTGAAATGCCTATCGGCACCTATATCTGAAATGCCTATCGGCACCAATTTTTTAAATACCTATCGGAAACTACATCTGAAATGCCTGCCAGCACCTATATTTGAAATGCCTATCGGCAACCACATCTGGAATGCCAATCGGCACCTATATTTGAAATGCCTATCGGCTTCTATATCTGAAATGCCTATCGGCACATATTTTTAAAATGCCAATCGGCAACTATATCTGAAATGCCTATCGGCACCTATATCTGAAATGCCTATCGGCACCTATTTTTGAAATGCCTATCGGAAACTACATCTGAAATGCGTATCAGCACCTATATTTGAAATGCTTATCGGCAACCATATCTGGAATGCCTATCGGCACCTATATTTGAAATGCCTTTCGGCTTCTATATCTGAAATGCCTATCGGCACCTTTTTTTAAAATGCCAATCGGCAACTATATCTGAAGAGCCTATAGCACCCATATCTGAAATTCCTATCGGCACCTATTTTTGAAATGCCTATCGAAAACTACATCTAAAATGCCTATCAGCACCTATATTTGAAATGCCTATCGGCAACCACATCAGAAATGCCTATCGGCACCTATATCTAAAATGCCTTTCGGCATTTATATCTGAAATGCCTATCGGCACCTATATTTTAAATGCCTATCGGCAACTATATCTGATATGCCTATCGGCACCTATATCTGAAATGCCTATCGGTACCTATTTTTAAAATGCCTATCGGAAACTACATCTAAAATGCCTATCGGCACCTATTTTTAAAATGCCAATCGGCAACTATATCTGAAATGCCTATCGGCACCTATATCTATAATGCCTATCGGCACCTATTTTTTAAATGCCTATCGGAAACTACATCTAAAATGCCTATCGGCACCTATTTTTAAAATGCCTATCGGCACCTAATCTGAAATGCCTATCGGTACCTATTTTTGAAATGCCTATCGGAAACTACATCTAAAATTCCTATCGGCACCTATTTTTAAAATGCCTATCGGCACCTATATCTGAAATGCCTATCGACACCTATATCTGAAATGCCTATCGACACCTATATCTGAAATGCCTATCGACACCTATTTTTGAAATGCCTATCGGAAACTACATCTGAAATGCCTATCAGCACCTATATTTGAAATGCCTATCGGCAACCATATCTGGAATGCCTATCGGCACCTATATTTGAAATGCCTATCGGCGTCTATATCTGAAATGCCTATCGGCACCTATTTTTAAAATGCCAATCGGCAACTATATCTGAAATGCCTATCGGCACCTATATCTGAAATGCCTATCGACACCTATATCTGAAATGCCTATCGACACCTATATCTGAAATGCCTATCGACACCTATTTTTAAAATGCCTATCGGAAACTACATCTGAAATGCCTATCAGCACCTATATTTGAAATGCCTATCGGCAACCATATCTGGAATGCCTATCGGCACCTATATTTAAAATGCCTATCGGCTTCTATATCTGAAATGTCTATCGGCACCTATTTTTAAAATGCCAATCGGCAACTATATCTGAAATGCCTATCGGCACCTATATCTGAAATGCCTATCGACACCTATATCTGAAATGCCTATCGACACCTATATCTGAAATGCCTATCGACACCTATATCTGAAATGCCTATCGACACCTATATCTGAAATGCCTATCGACACCTATATCTGAAATGCCTATCGACACCTATATCTGAAATGCCTATCGACACCTATATCTGAAATGCCTATCGACACCTATTTTTGAAATGCCTATCGGAAACTACATCTGAAATGCCTATCAGCACCTATATTTGAAATGCCTATCGGCAACCATATCTGGAATGCCTATCGGCACCTATATTTGAAATGCCTATCGGTTTCTATATCTGAAATGCCTATCGGCACCTATTTTTAAAATGCCAATCGGCAACTATATCTGAAATGCCTATCGGCACCTATATCTGAAATGCCTATGGACACCTATATCTGAAATGCCTATCGACACCTATATCTGAAATGCCTATCGACACCTATATCTGAAATGCCTATCGACACCTATATCTGAAATGCCTATCGACACCTCTATCTGAAATGCCTATCGACACCTATATCTGAAATGCCTATCGACACCTATACCTGAAATGCCTATCGACACCTATATCTGAAATGCCTATCGACACCTATTTTTGAAATGCCTATCGGAAACTACATCTGAAATGCCTATCAGCACCTATATTTGAAATGCCTATCGGCAACCATATCTGGAATGCCTATCGGCACCTATATTTGAAATGCCTATCGGCTTCTATATCTGAAATGCCTATCGGCACCTATTTTTAAAATGCCAATCGGCAACTATATCTGAAATGCCTGTCGGCACCTATATCTGAAATGCCTATCGACACCTATATCTGAAATGCCTATCGACACCTATATCTGAAATGCCTATCGACACCTATATCTGAAATGCCTATCGACACCTATATCTGAAATGCCTATCGACACCTATATCTGAAATGCCTATCGACACCTATATCTGAAATGCCTATCGACACCTATTTTTGAAATGCCTATCGGAAACTACATCTGAAATGCCTATCAGCACCTATATTTGAATTACCTATCGGCAACCATATCTGGAATGCCTATCGGCACCTATATTTGAAATGCCTATCGGCTTCTATATCTGAAATGCCTATCGGCACCTATTTTTAAAATGCCAATAGGCAACTATATCTGAAATACCTATCGGCACCTATATCTGAAATGCCTATCGACACCTATATCTGAAATGCCTATCGACACCTATATCTGAAATGCCTATCGACACCTATATCTGAAATGCCTATCGACACCTATATCTGAAATGTCTATCGACACCTATATCTGAAATGCCTATCGACACCTATATCTGAAATGCCTATCGACACCTATATCTGAAATGCCTATCGACACCTATATCTGAAATGCCTATCGACACCTATATCTGAAATGCCTATCGACACCTATTTTTGAAATGCCTATCGGAAACTACATCTGAAATGCCTATCAGCACCTATATTTGAAATGCCTATCGGCAACCATATCTGGAATGCCTATCGGCACCTATATTCGAAATGCCTATCGGCTTCTATATCTGAAATGCCTATCGGCACATATTTTTAAAATGCCAATCGGCAACTATATCTGAAATGCCTATCGGCACCTATATCTGAAATGCCTATCGACACCTATATCTGAAATGCCTATCGACACCTATATCTGAAATGCCTATCGACACCTATTTTTGAAATGCCTATCGGAAACTACATCTGAAATGCCTATCAGCACCTATATTTGAAATGCCTATCGGCAACAATATCTGGAATGCCTATCGGCACCTATATTTGAAATGCCTATCGGCTTCTATATCTGAAATGCCTATCGGCACCTATTTTTAAAATGCCAATCGGCAACTATATCTGAAATGCCTATCGGCACCTATATCTGAAATGCCTATCGACACTTATATCTGAAATGCCTATCGACACCTATATCTGAAATGCCTATCGACACCTATATCTGAAATGCCTATCGACACCTATATCTGAAATGCCTATCGACACCTATATCTGAAATGCCTATCGACACCTATATCTGAAATGCCTATCGACACCTATATCTGAAATACCTATCCACACCTATTTTTGAAATGCCTATCGGAAACTACATCTGAAATGCCTATCAGCACCTATATTTGAAATGCCTATCGGCAACCATATCTGGAATGCCTATCGGCACCTATATTTGAAATGCCTATCGGCTTCTATATCTGAAATGCCTATCGGCACCTATTTTTAAAAAGCCAATCGGCAACTATATCTGAAATGCCTATCGGCACCTATATCTGAAATGCCTATCGACACCTATATCTGAAATGCCTATCGACACCTATATCTGAAATGCCTATCGACACCTATATCTGAAATGCCTATCGACACCTATATCTGAAATGCCTATCGACACCTATATCTGAAATGCCTATCGACACCTATTTTTGAAATGCCTATCGGAAACTACATCTGAAATGCCTATCAGCACCTATATTTGAAATGCCTATCGGCGACCATATCTGGAATGCCTATCGGCACCTATATTTGAAATGCCTATCGGCTTCTATATCTGAAATGCCTATCGGCACCTATTTTTAAAATGCCAATCGGCAACTATATCTGAAATGCCTATCGGCACCTATATCTGAAATGCCTATCGACACCTATATCTGAAATGCCTATCGACACCTATATCTGAAATGCCTATCGACACCTATATCTGAAATGCCTATCGACACCTATATCTGAAATGCCTATCGACACCTATATCTGAAATGTCTATCGTCACCTATATCTGAAATGCCTATCGACACCTATATCTGAAATGCCTATCGACACCTATATCTGAAATGCCTATCGACACCTATATCTGAAATGCCTATCGACACCTATTTTTGAAATGCCTATCGGAAACTACATCTGAAATGCCTATCAGCACCTATATTTGAATTACCTATCGGCAACCATATCTGGAATGCCTATCGGCACCTATATTTGAAATGCCTATCGGCTTCTATATCTGAAATGCCTATCGGCACCTATTTTTAAAATGCCAATCGGCAACTATATCTGAAATGCCTATCGGCACCTATATCTGAAATGCCTATCGACACTTATATCTGAAATGCCTATCGACACCTATATCTGAAATGCCTATCGACACCTATATCTGAAATGCCTATCGACACCTATATCTGAAATGCCTATCGACACCTATATCTGAAATGCCTATCGACACCTATATCTGAAATGCCTATCGACACCTATATCTGAAATGCCTATCGACACCTATTTTTGAAATGCCTATCGGAAACTACATCTGAAATGCCTATCAGCTCCTATATTTGAAATGCCTATCGGCAACCATATCTGGAATGCCTATCGGCACCTATATTTGAAATGCCTATCGGCTTCTATATCTGAAATGCCTATCGGCACCTATTTTTAAAATGCCAATCGGCAACTATATCTGAAATGCCTATCGGCACCTATATCTGAAATGCCTATCGACACCTATATCTGAAATGCCTATCGACACCTATATCTGAAATGCCTATCGACACCTATATCTGAAATGCCTATCGACACCTATATCTGAAATGCCTATCGACACCTATATCTGAAATGCCTATCGACACCTATATCTGAAATGCCTATCGACACCTATATCTGAAACGCCTATCGACACCTATTTTTGAAATGCCTATCGGAAAATACATCTGAAATGCCTATCAGCACCTATATTTGAGATGCCTACCGGCAACCATATCTGGAATGCCTATCGGCACCTATATTTGAAATGCCTATCGGCTTCTATATCTGAAATGCCTATCGGCACCTATTTTTAAAATGCCAATCGGCAACTATATCTGAAATGCCTATCGGCACCTATATCCGAAATGCCTATCGACACCTATATCTGAAATGCCTATCGACACCTATATCTGAAATGCCTATCGACAGCTATATCTGAAATGCCTATCGACACCTATATCTGAAATGCCTATCGACACCTATATCCGAAATGCCTATCGACACCTATATCTGAAATGCCTATCGACACCTATATCTGAAATGCCTATTGACACCTATATCTGAAATGCCTATCGACACCTATATCTGAAATGCCTATCGACACCTATATCTGAAATGCCTATCGACACCTATATCTGAAATGCCTATCGACACCTATATCTGAAATGCCTATCAACACCTATATCTGAAATGCCTATCGACACCTATTTTTGAAATGCCTATCGGAAACTACATCTGAAATGCCTATCAGCACCTATATTTGAAATGCCTATCGGCAACCATATATGGAATGCCTATCGGCACCTATATTTGAAATGCCTATCAGCTTCTATATCTGAAATGCCTATCGGCACCTATTTTTAAAATGCCAATCGGCAACTATATCTGAAATGCCTATCGGCACCTATATCTGAAATGCCTATCGACACCTATATCTGAAATGCCTATCGACACCTATATCTGAAATGCCTATCGACACCTATATCTGAAATGCCTATCGACACCTATATCTGAAATGCCTATCGACACCTATATCTGAAATGCCTATCAACACCTATATCTGAAATGCCTATCGACACCTATATCTGAAATGCCTATCGACACCTATATCTGAAATGCCTATCGACACCTATATCTGAATTGCCTATCGACACCTATATCTGAAATGCCTATCTTCACCTATATCTGAAATGCTTATCGACACCTATATCTGAAATGCCTATCGACACCTATATCTGAAATGCCTATCGACACCTATATCTGAAATGCCTATCGACACCTAAATCTGAAATGCATATCGACACCTATATCTGAAATGCCTATCGACACCTATATCTGAAATGCCTATCGACACCTATTTTTGAAATGCCTATCGGAAACTACATCTGAAATGCCTATCAGCACTTATATTTGAAATGCCTATCGGCAACCATATCTGGAATGCCTATCGGCACCTATATTTGAAATGCCTATCGGCTTCTATATCTGAAATGCCTATCGGCACCTATTTTTAAAATGCCAATCGGCAACTATATCTGAAATGCCTATCGGCACTTATATCTGAAATGCCTATCGACACCTATATCTGAAATGCCTTTCGACACCTATATCTGAAATGCCTATCGACACCTATATCTGAAATGCCTATCGACACCTATATCTGAAATGCCTATCGACACCTATATCTGAAATGCCTATCGACACCTATATCTGAAATGCCTATCGACACCTATATCTGAAATGCCTATCGGCACCTATTTTTGAAATGCCTATCGGAAATTACATCTGAAATGCCTATCATCACCTATATTTGAAATGCCTATCGGCAACCATATCTGGAATGCCTATCGGCACCTATATTTGAAATGCCTATCGGCTTCTATATCTGAAATGCCTATCGGCACCTATTTTTAAAATGCCAGTCGGCAACTATATCTGAAATGCCTATCGGCACCTATATCTGAAATGCCTATCGACACCTATATCTGAAATGCCTATCGACACCTATATCTGAAATGCCTATCGACACCTATATCTGAAATGCCTATCGACACCTATATCTGAAATGCCTATCGACACCTATATCTGAAATGCCTATCGACACCTATATCTGAAATGCCTATCGACACCTATATCTGAAATGCCTATCGACACCTATTTTTGAAATGCCTATCGGAAACTACATCTGAAATGCCTATCAGCACCTATATTTGAAATGCCTATCGGCAACCATATCTGGAATGCCTATCGGCACCTATATTTGAAATGCCTATCGGCTTCTATATCTGAAATGCCTATCGGCACCTATTTTTAAAATGCCAATCGGCAACTATATCTGAAATGCCTATCGGCACTTATATCTGAAATGCCTATCGACACCTATATCTGAAATGCCTTTCGACACCTATATCTGAAATGCCTATCGACACCTATATCTGAAATGCCTATCGACACCTATATCTGAAATGCCTATCGACACCTATATCTGAAATGCCTATCGACACCTATATCTGAAATGCCTATCGACACCTATATCTGAAATGCCTATCGGCACCTATTTTTGAAATGCCTATCGGAAATTACATCTGAAATGCCTATCATCACCTATATTTGAAATGCCTATCGGCAACCATATCTGGAATGCCTATCGGCACCTATATTTGAAATGCCTATCGGCTTCTATATCTGAAATGCCTATCGGCGCCTATTTTTAAAATGCCAGTCGGCAACTATATCTGAAATGCCTATCGGCACCTATATCTGAAATGCCTATCGACACCTATATCTGAAATGCCTATCGACACCTATATCTGAAATGCCTATCGACACCTATATCTGAAATGCCTATCGACACCTATATCTGAAATGCCTATCGACACCTATATCTGAAATGCCTATCGACACCTATATCTGAAATGCCTATCGACACCTATATCTGAAATGCCTATCGACACCTATTTTTGAAATGCCTATCGGAAACTACATCTGAAATGCCTATCAGCACCTATATTTGAAATGCCTATCGGCAACCATATCTGGAATGCCTATCGGCACCTATATTTGAAATGCCTATCGGCTTCTATATCTGAAATGCCTATCGGCACCTATTTTTAAAATGCCAATCGGCAACTATATCTGAAATGCCTATCGGCACCTATATCTGAAATGCCTATCGACACCTATATCTGAAATGCCTATCGACACCTATATCTAAAATGCCTATCGACACCTATATCTGAAATGCCTATCGACACCTATATCTGAAATGCCTATCGACACCTTAATTTGAAATGCCTATCGACACCTATATCTGAAATGCCTATCGACACCTATATCTGAAATGCCTATCGACACCTATGTCTGAAATGCCTATCGACACCTATTTTTGAAATGCCTATCGGAAACTACATCTGAAATGCCTATCAGCTCTTATATTTGAAATGCCTATCGGCAACCATATCTGGAATGCCTATCGGCACCTATATTTGAAATGCCTATCGGCTTCTATATCTGAAATGCCTATCGGCACCTATTTTTAAAATGCCAATCGGCAACTATATCTGAAATGCCTATCGGCACCTATATCTGAAATGCCTATCGACACCTATATCTGAAATGCCTATCGACACCTATATCTGAAATGCCTATCGACACCTATATCTGAAATGCCTATCGACACCTATATCTGAAATGCCTATCGACACCTATATCTGAAATGCCTATCGACACCTAATTTTAAAATGCCTATCGGAAACTACATCTGAAATGCCTATCAGCACCTATATTTGAAATGCCTATCGGCAACCATATCTGGAATGCCTATCGGCACCTATATTTGAAATGCCTATCGGCTTCTATATCTGAAATGCCTATCGGCACCTATTTTTAAAATGCCAATCGGCAACTATATCTGAAATGCCTATCGGCACCTATATCTGAAATGCCTATCGACACCTATAACTGAAATGCCTATCGACACCTATATCTGAAATGCCTATCGACACCTATATCTGAAATGCCTATCGACACCTATATCTGAAATGCCTATCGACACCTATATCTGAAATGCCTATCGACACCTATATCTGAAATGCCTATCGACACCTATATCTGAAATGCCTATCGAAACCTATTTTTGAAATGCCTATCGGAAACTACATCTGAAATGCCTATCAGCACCTATATTTGAAATGCCTATCGGCAACCATATCTGGAATGCCTATCGGCACCTATATTTGAAATGCCTATCGGCTTCTATATCTGAAATGCCTATCGGCACCTATTTTTAAAATGCCAATCGGCAACTATATCTGAAATGCCTATAGGCACCTATATCTGAAATGCCTATCGACACCTATATCTGAAATGCCTATCGACACCTATATCTGAAATGCCTATCGACACCTATATCTGAAATGCCTATCGACACCTATATCTGAAATGCCTATCGACACCTATATTTGAAATGCCTATCGACACCTATATCTGAAATGCCTATCGACACCTATATCTGAAATGCCTATCGACACCTATATCTGAAATGCCTATCGACACCTATTTTTGAAATGCCTATCGGAAACTACATCTGAAATGCCTATCAGCACTTATATTTGAAATGCCTATCGGCAACCATATCTGGAATGCCTATCGGCACCTATATTTGAAATGCCTATCGGCTTCTATATCTGAAATGCCTATCGGCACCTATTTTTAAAATGCCAATCGGCAACTATATCTGAAATGCCTATCGGCACCTATATCTGAAATGCCTATCGACACCTATATCTGAAATGCCTATCGACACCTATATCTGAAATGCCTATCGACACCTATATCTGAAATGCCTATCGACACCTATATCTGAAATGCCTATCGACACCTATATCTGAAATGCCTATCGACACCTATATCTGAAATGCCTATCGACACCTATATCTGAAATGCCTATCGACACCTATTTTTAAAATGCCTATCGGAAACTACATCTGAAATGCCTATCAGCACCTATATTTGAAATGCCTATCGGCAACCATATGTGGAATACCTATCGGCACCTATCTTTGAAATGCCTATCGACTTCTATATCTGAAATGCCTATCGGCACCTATTTTTAAAATGCCAATCGGCAACTATATCTGAAATGCCTATCGGCACCTATATCTGAAATGCCTATCGACACCTATATCTGAAATGCCTATCGACACCTATATCTGAAATGCCTATCGACACCTATATCTGAAATGCCTATCGACACCTATATCTGAAATGCCTATCGACACCTATATCTGAAATGCCTATCGACACCTATATCTGAAATGCCTATCGACACCTATATCTGAAATGCCTATCGACACCTTTTTTTGAAATGCCTATCGGAAACTACATCTGAAATGCCTATCAGCACCTATATTTGAAATGCCTATCGGCAACCATATCTGGAATGCCTATCGGCACCTATATTTGAAATGCCTATCGGCTTCTATATCTGAAATGCCTATCGGCAACTATTTTTAAAATGCCAATCGGTAACTATATCTGAAATGCCTATCGGCACCTATATCTGAAATGCCTATCGACACCTATATCTGAAATGCCTATCGACACCTATATCTGAAATGCCTATCGACACCTATATCTGAAATGCCTATCGACACCTATATTTGAAATGCCTATCGACACCTATATCTGAAATGCCTATCGACACCTATATCTGAAATGCCTATCGACACCTATATCTGAAATGCCTATCGACACCTATATCTGAAATGCCTATCGACACCTATATCTGAAATGCCTATCGACACCTATTTTTGAAATGCCTATCGGAAACTACATCTGAAATGCCTATCAGCACCTATATTTGAAATGCCTATCGGCAACCATATCTGGAATGCCTATCGGCACCTATATTTGAAATGCCTATCGGCTTCTATATCTGAAATGCCTATCGCCACCTATTTTTAAAATGCCAATCGGCAACTATATCTGAAATGCCTATCGACACCTATATCTGAAATGCTTATCGACACCTATATCTGAAATGCCTATCGACACCTATATCTGAAATGCCTATCGACACCTATATCTGAAATGCCTATCGACACCTATATCTGAAATGCCTATCGACACCTATATCTGAAATGCCTATCGACACCTATTTTTGAAATGCCTATCGGAAACTACATCTGAAATGCCTATCAGCACCTATATTTGAAATGCCTATCGGCAACCATATCTGGAATGCCTATCGGCACCTATATTTGAAATGCCTATCGGCTTCTATATCTGAAATGCCTATCGGCATCTATTTTTAAAATGCCAATCGGCAACTATATCTGAAATGCCTATCGGCACCTATATCTGAAATGCCTATCGACACCTATATCTGAAATGCCTATCGACACCTATATCTGAAATGCCTATCGACACCTATATCTGAAATGCCTATCGACACCTATATCTGAAATGCCTATCGACACCTATATCTGAAATGCCTATCGACACCTATATCTGAAATGCCTATCGACACCTATATCTGAAATGCCTATCGACCCCCTATCTGAAATGCCTATCGACACCTATTTTTGAAATGCCTATCGGAAACTACATCTGAAATGCCTATCAGCACTTATATTTGAAATGCCTATCGGCAACCATATCTGGAATGCCTATCGGCACCTATATTTGAAATGCCTATCGGCTTCTATATCTGAAATGCCTATCGGCACCTATTTTTAAAATGCCAATCGGCAACTATATCTGAAATGCCTATCGGCACCTATATCTGAAATGCCTATCGACACCTATATCTGAAATGCCTATCGACACCTATATCTGAAATGCCTATCGACACCTATATCTGAAATGCCTATCGGCACCTATATCTGAAATGCCTATCGACACCTATATCTGAAATGCCTATCGACACCTATATCTGAAACGCCTATCGACACCTATATCTGAAATGCCTATCGACACCTATTTTTGAAATGCCTATCGGAAACTACATCTGAAATGCCTATCAGCACCTATATTTGAAATGCCTATCGGCAACCATATCTGGAATGCCTATCGGCACCTATATTTGAAATGCCTATCGGCTTCTATATCTGAAATGCCTATCGGCACCTATTTTTAAAATTCCAATCGGCAACTATATCTGAAATGCCTATCGGCACCTATATCTGAAATGCCTATCGACACCTATATCTGAAATGCCTGTCGACACCTATATCTGAAATGCCTATCGACACCTATATCTGAAATGCCTGTCGACACCTATATCTGAAATGCCTATCGACACCTATATCTGAAATGCCTATCGACACCTATATCTGAAATGCCTATCGACACCTATATCTGAAATGCCTATCGACACCTATATCTGAAATGCCTATCGACACCTATTTTTGAAATGCCTATCGGAAACTACATCTGAAATGCCTATCAGCACCTATATTTGAAATGCCTATCGGCAACCATATCTGGAATGCCTATCGGCACCTATATTTGAAATGCCTATCGGCTTCTATATCTGAAATGCCTATCGGCACCTATTTTTAAAATGCCAATCGGCAACTATATCTGAAATGCCTATCGGCACCTATATCTGAAATGCCTATCGACACCTATATCTGAAATGCCTATCGACACCTATATCTAAAATGCCTATCGACACCTATATCTGAAATGCCTATCAACACCTATATCTGAAATGCCTATCGACACCTATATCTGAAATGCCTATCGACACCTATATCTGAAATGCCTATCGACACCTATATCTGAAATGCCTATCGACACCTATTTTTGAAATGCCTATCGGAAACTACATCTGAAATGCCTATCAGCACCTATATTTGAAATGCCTATCGGCAAACATATCTGGAATGCCTATCGGCACCTATATTTGAAATGCCTATCGGCTTCTATATCTGAAATGCCTATCGGCACCTATTTTTAAAATGCCAATCGGCAACTATATCTGAAATGCCTATCGGCACCTATATCTGAAATGCCTATCGACACCTATATCTGAAATGCCTATCGACACCTATATTTGAAATGCCTATCGACACCTATATCTGAAATGCCTATCGACACCTATATCTGAAATGCCTATCGACACCTATTTTTGAAATGCCTATCGGAAACTACATCTGAAATGCCTATCAGCACCTATATTTGAAATGCCTATCGGCAACCATATCTGGAATGCCTATCGGCACCTATATTTGAAATGCCTATCGGCTTCTATATCTGAAATGCCTATCGGCACCTATTTTTAAAATGCCAATCGGCAACTATATCTGAAATGCCTATCGGCACCTATATCTGAAATGCCTATCGACACCTATATCTGAAATGCCTATCGACACCTATATCTGAAATGCCTATCGACACCTATATCTGAAATGCCTATCGACACCTATATCTGAAATGCCTATCGACACCTATATCTGAAATGCCTATCGACACCTATATCTGAAATGCCTATCGACACCTATATCTGAAATGCCTATCGACACCTATTTTTGAAATGCCTATCGGAAACTACATCTGAAATGCCTATCAGCACCTATATTTGAAATGCCTATCGGCAACCATATCTGAAATGCCTATCGGCACCTATATTTGAAATGCCTATCGGCTTCTATATCTGAAATGCCTATCGGCACCTATTTTTAAAATGCCAATCGGCAACTATATCTGAAATGCCTATCGGCACCTATATCTGAAATGCCTATCGACACCTATATCTGAAATGCCTATCGACACATATATCTGAAATGCCCATTGGACACCTATATCTGAAATGCCTATCGACACCTATATCTGAAATGCCTATCGACACCTATTTTTGAAATGCCTATCGGAAACTACATCTGAAATGCCTATCAGCACCTATATTTGAAATGCCTATCGGCAAACATATCTGAAATGCCTATCGTCACCTATATTTGAAATGCCTATCGGCTTCTATATCTGAAATGCCTATCGGCACCTATTTTTAAAATGCAATCGGCAACTATATCTGAAATGCCTATCGGCACCTATATCTGAAATGCCTATCGACACCTATATCTGAAATGCCTATCGACACCTATATCTGAAATGCCTATCGACACCTATATCTGAAATGCCTATCGACACCTATATCTGAAATGCCTATCGACACCTATATCTGAAATGCCTATCGACACCTATATCGGAAATGCCTATCGACACCTATATCTGAAATGCCTATCGACACCTATATCTGAAATGCCTATCGACACCTATTTTTGAAATGCCTATCGGAAACTACATCTGAAATGCCTATCAGCACCTATATTTGAAATGCCTATCGACAACCATATCTGGAATGCCTATCGGCACCTATATTTGAAATGCCTATCGGCTTCTATATCTGAAATGCCTATCGGCACCTATTTTTAAAATGCCAATCGGCTACTATATCTGAAATGCCTATCGGCACCTATATCTGAAATGCCTATCGACACCTATATCTGAAATGCCTATCGACACCTATATCTGAAATGCCTATCGACACCTATATCTGAAATGCCTATCGACACCTATATCTGAAATGCCTATCGACACCTATATCTGAAATGCCTATCGACACCTATATCTGAAATGCCTATCGACACCTATATCTGAAATGCCTATCGACACCTATTTTTGAAATGCCTATCGGAAACTACATCTGAAATGCCTATCAGCACCTATATTTGAAATGCCTATCGGCAACCATATCTGGAATGCCTATCGGCACCTATATTTGAAATGCCTATCGGCTTCTATATCTGAAATGCCTATCGGCACCTTTTTTTAAAATGCCAATCGGCAACTATATCTGAAATGCCTATCGGCACCTATATCTGAAATGCCTATCGACACCTATATCTGAAATGCCTATCGACACCTATATCTGAAATGCCTATCGACACCTATATCTGAAATGCCTATCGACACCTATATCTGAAATGCCTATCGACACCTATATCTGAAATGCCTATCGACACCTATATCTGAAATGCCTATCGACACATATTTTTGAAATGCCTATCGGAAACTACATCTGAAATGCCTATTAGCACCTATATTTGAAATGCCTATCGGCAACCATATCTGGAATGCCTATCGGCACCTATATTTGAAATGCCTATCGGCTTCTATATCTGAAATGCCTATCGGCACCTATTTTTAAAATGCCAATCGGCAACTATATCTGAAATGCCTATCGGCACCTATATCTGAAATGCCTATCGACACCTATATCTGAAATGCCTATCGACACCTATATCTGAAATGCCTATCGACACCTATATCTGAAATGCCTATCGACACCTATATCTGAAATGCCTATCGACACCTATATCTGAAATGCCTATCGACACCTATATCTGAAATGCCTATCGACACCTATTTTTGAAATGCCTATCGGAAACTACATCTGAAATGCCTATCAGCACCTATATTTGAAATGCCTATCGGCAACCATATCTGGAATGCCTATCGGCACCTATATTTGAAATGAATATCGGCTTCTATATCTGAAATGCCTATCGGCACCTATATTTGAAATGCCTATCGGCTTCTATATCTGAAATGCCTATCGGCACCTATTTTTAAAATGCCTATCGACACCTATATCTGAAATGCCTATCGACACCTATATCTGAAATGCCTATCGACACCTATATCTGAAATGCCTATCGACACCTATATCTGAAATGCCTATCGACACCTATATCTGAAATGCCTATCGACACCTATATCTGAAATGCCTATCGACACCTATATCTGAAATGCCTATCGACATCTATATCTGAAATGCCTATCGACACCTATATCTGAAATGCCTATCGACACCTATATCTGAAATGCCTATCGACACCTATATCTGAAATGCCTATCGACACCTATTTTTGAAATGCCTTTCGGAAACTACATCTGAAATGCCTATCAGCACCTATATTTGAAATGCCTATCGGCAACCATATCTGGAATGCCTATCGGCACCTATATTTGAAATGCCTATCGGCTTCAATATCTGAAATGCCTATCGGCACCTATTTTTAAAATGCCAATCAGCAACTATATCTGAAATGCCTATCGGCACCTATATCTGAAATGCCTATCGACACCTATATCTGAAATGCCTATCGACACCTATATCTGAAATGCCTATCGACACCTATATCTGAAATGCCTATCGACACCTATATCTGAAATGCCTATCGACACCTATTTTTGAAATGCCTATCGGAAACTACATCTGAAATGCCTATCAGCACCTATATTTGAAATGCCTATCGGCAACCATATCTGGAATGCCTATCGGCACCTATATTTGAAATGCCTATCGGCTTCTATATCTGAAATGCGTATCGGCACCTATTTTTAAAATGCCAATCGGCAAATATATCTGAAATGCCTATCGGCACCTATATCTGAAATGCCTATCGACACCTATATCTGAAATGCCTATCGACACCTATATCTGAAATGCCTATCGACACCTATATCTGAAATGCCTATCGACACCTATTTTTGAAATGCCTATCGGAAACTACATCTGAAATGCCTATCAGCACCTATATTTGAAATGCCTATCGGCAACCACATCTGGAATGCCTATCGGCACCTATATTTGAAATGCCTATCGGCTTCTATATCTGAAATGCCTATCGGCACCTATTTTTAAAATGCCAATCGGCAACTATATCTGTAATTCCTATCGGCACCTATATCTGAAATGCCTATCGACACCTATATCTGAAATGCCTATCGACACCTATATCTGAAATGCCTATCGACACCTATATCTGAAATGCCTATCGACACCTATTTTTGAAATGCCTATCGGAAACTACATCTGAAATGCCTATCAGCACCTATATTTGAAATGCCTATCGGCAACCATATCTGGAATGCCTATCGGCACCTATATTTGAAATGCCTATCGGCTTCTATATCTGAAATGCCTATCGGCACCTATTTTTAAAATGCCAATCGGCAACTATATCTGAAATGCCTATCGGCACCTATATCTGAAATGCCTATCGACACCTATATCTGAAATGCCTAAAGACACCTATATCTAAAATGCCTATCGACACCTATATCTGAAATGCCTATCGACACCTATATCTGAAATGCCTATCGACACCTATATCTAAAATGCCTATCGACACCTATATCTGAAATGCCTATCAACACCTATATCTGAAATGCCTATCGACACCTATATCTGAAATGCCTATCGACACCTATATCTGAAATGCCTATCGACACCTATATCTGAAATGCCTATCGACACCTATTTTTGAAATGCCTATCGGAAACTACATCTGAAATGCCTATCAGCACCTATATTTGAAATGCCTATCGGCAAACATATCTGGAATGCCTATCGGCACCTATATTTGAAATGCCTATCGGCTTCTATATCTGAAATGCCTATCGGCACCTATTTTTAAAATGCCAATCGGCAACTATATCTGAAATGCCTATCGGCACCTATATCTGAAATGCCTATCGACACCTATATCTGAAATGCCTATCGACACCTATATTTGAAATGCCTATCGACACCTATATCTGAAATGCCTATCGACACCTATATCTGAAATGCCTATCGACACCTATTTTTGAAATGCCTATCGGAAACTACATCTGAAATGCCTATCAGCACCTATATTTGAAATGCCTATCGGCAACCATATCTGGAATGCCTATCGGCACCTATATTTGAAATGCCTATCGGCTTCTATATCTGAAATGCCTATCGGCACCTATTTTTAAAATGCCAATCGGCAACTATATCTGAAATGCCTATCGGCACCTATATCTGAAATGCCTATCGACACCTATATCTGAAATGCCTATCGACACCTATATCTGAAATGCCTATCGACACCTATATCTGAAATGCCTATCGACACCTATATCTGAAATGCCTATCGACACCTATATCTGAAATGCCTATCGACACCTATATCTGAAATGCCTATCGACACCTATATCTGAAATGCCTATCGACACCTATTTTTGAAATGCCTATCGGAAACTACATCTGAAATGCCTATCAGCACCTATATTTGAAATGCCTATCGGCAACCATATCTGGAATGCCTATCGGCACCTATATTTGAAATGCCTATCGGCTTCTATATCTGAAATGCCTATCGGCACCTATTTTTAAAATGCCAATCGGCAACTATATCTGAAATGCCTATCGGCACCTATATCTGAAATGCCTATCGACACCTATATCTGAAATGCCTATCGACACATATATCTGAAATGCCTATCGACACCTATATCTGAAATGCCTATCGACACCTATATCTGAAATGCCTATCGACACCTATTTTTGAAATGCCTATCGGAAACTACATCTGAAATGCCTATCAGCACCTATATTTGAAATGCCTATCGGCAACCATATCTGAAATGCCTATCGTCACCTATATTTGAAATGCCTATCGGCTTCTATATCTGAAATGCCTATCGGCACCTATTTTTAAAATGCCAATCGGCAACTATATCTGAAATGCCTATCGGCACCTATATCTGAAATGCCTATCGACACCTATATCTGAAATGCCTATCGACACCTATATCTGAAATGCCTATCGACACCTATATCTGAAATGCCTATCGACACCTATATCTGAAATGCCTATCGACACCTATATCTGAAATGCCTATCGACACCTATATCGGAAATGCCTATCGACACCTATATCTGAAATGCCTATCGACACCTATATCTGAAATGCCTATCGACACCTATTTTTGAAATGCCTATCGGAAACTACATCTGAAATGCCTATCAGCACCTATATTTGAAATGCCTATCGACAACCATATCTGGAATGCCTATCGGCACCTATATTTGAAATGCCTATCGGCTTCTATATCTGAAATGCCTATCGGCACCTATTTTTAAAATGCCAATCGGCTACTATATCTGAAATGCCTATCGGCACCTATATCTGAAATGCCTATCGACACCTATATCTGAAATGCCTATCGACACCTATATCTGAAATGCCTATCGACACCTATATCTGAAATGCCTATCGACACCTATATCTGAAATGCCTATCGACACCTATATCTGAAATGCCTATCGACACCTATATCTGAAATGCCTATCGACACCTATATCTGAAATGCCTATCGACACCTATTTTTGAAATGCCTATCGGAAACTACATCTGAAATGCCTATCAGCACCTATATTTGAAATGCCTATCGGCAACCATATCTGGAATGCCTATCGGCACCTATATTTGAAATGCCTATCGGCTTCTATATCTGAAATGCCTATCGGCACCTATTTTTAAAATGCCAATCGGCAACTATATCTGAAATGCCTATCGGCACCTATATCTGAAATGCCTATCGACACCTATATCTGAAATGCCTATCGACACCTATATCTGAAATGCCTATCGACACCTATATCTGAAATGCCTATCGACACCTATATCTGAAATGCCTATCGACACCTATATCTGAAATGCCTATCGACACCTATATCTGAAATGCCTATCGACACATATTTTTGAAATGCCTATCGGAAACTACATCTGAAATGCCTATTAGCACCTATATTTGAAATGCCTATCGGCAACCATATCTGGAATGCCTATCGGCACCTATATTTGAAATGCCTATCGGCTTCTATATCTGAAATGCCTATCGGCACCTATTTTTAAAATGCCAATCGGCAACTATATCTGAAATGCCTATCGGCACCTATATCTGAAATGCCTATCGACACCTATATCTGAAATGCCTATCGACACCTATATCTGAAATGCCTATCGACACCTATATCTGAAATGCCTATCGACACCTATATCTGAAATGCCTATCGACACCTATATCTGAAATGCCTATCGACACCTATATCTGAAATGCCTATCGACACCTATTTTTGAAATGCCTATCGGAAACTACATCTGAAATGCCTATCAGCACCTATATTTGAAATGCCTATCGGCAACCATATCTGGAATGCCTATCGGCACCTATATTTGAAATGCCTATCGGCTTCTATATCTGAAATGCCTATCGGCACCTATATTTGAAATGCCTATCGGCTTCTATATCTGAAATGCCTATCGGCACCTATTTTTAAAATGCCTATCGACACCTATATCTGAAATGCCTATCGACACCTATATCTGAAATGCCTATCGACACCTATATCTGAAATGCCTATCGACACCTATATCTGAAATGCCTATCGACACCTATATCTGAAATGCCTATCGACACCTATATCTGAAATGCCTATCGACACCTATATCTGAAATGCCTATCGACATCTATATCTGAAATGCCTATCGACACCTATATCTGAAATGCCTATCGACACCTATATCTGAAATGCCTATCGACACCTATATCTGAAATGCCTATCGACACCTATTTTTGAAATGCCTTTCGGAAACTACATCTGAAATGCCTATCAGCACCTATATTTGAAATGCCTATCGGCAACCATATCTGGAATGCCTATCGGCACCTATATTTGAAATGCCTATCGGCTTCAATATCTGAAATGCCTATCGGCACCTATTTTTAAAATGCCAATCAGCAACTATATCTGAAATGCCTATCGGCACCTATATCTGAAATGCCTATCGACACCTATATCTGAAATGCCTATCGACACCTATATCTGAAATGCCTATCGACACCTATATCTGAAATGCCTATCGACACCTATATCTGAAATGCCTATCGACACCTATATCTGAAATGCCTATCGACACCTATATCTGAAATGCCTATCGACACCTATATCTGAAATGCCTATCGACACCTATTTTTGAAATGCCTATCGGAAACTACATCTGAAATGCCTATCAGCACCTATATTTGAAATGCCTATCGGCAACCATATCTGGAATGCCTATCGGCACCTATATTTGAAATGCCTATCGGCTTCTATATCTGAAATGCGTATCGGCACCTATTTTTAAAATGCCAATCGGCAAATATATCTGAAATGCCTATCGGCACCTATATCTGAAATGCCTATCGACACCTATATCTGAAATGCCTATCGACACCTATATCTGAAATGCCTATCGACACCTATATCTGAAATGCCTATCGACACCTATTTTTGAAATGCCTATCGGAAACTACATCTGAAATGCCTATCAGCACCTATATTTGAAATGCCTATCGGCAACCACATCTGGAATGCCTATCGGCACCTATATTTGAAATGCCTATCGGCTTCTATATCTGAAATGCCTATCGGCACCTATTTTTAAAATGCCAATCGGCAACTATATCTGTAATTCCTATCGGCACCTATATCTGAAATGCCTATCGACACCTATATCTGAAATGCCTATCGACACCTATATCTGAAATGCCTATCGACACCTATATCTGAAATGCCTATCGACACCTATTTTTGAAATGCCTATCGGAAACTACATCTGAAATGCCTATCAGCACCTATATTTGAAATGCCTATCGGCAACCATATCTGGAATGCCTATCGGCACCTATATTTGAAATGCCTATCGGCTTCTATATCTGAAATGCCTATCGGCACCTATTTTTAAAATGCCAATCGGCAACTATATCTGAAATGCCTATCGGCACCTATATCTGAAATGCCTATCGACACCTATATCTGAAATGCCTAAAGACACCTATATCTAAAATGCCTATCGACACCTATATCTGAAATGCCTATCGACACCTATATCTGAAATGCCTATCGACACCTATATCTGAAATACCTATCGACACCTATTTTTGAAATGCCTATCGGAAACTACATCTGAAATGCCTATCAGCACCTATATTTGAAATGCCTATCGGCAACCATATCTGGAATGCCTATCGGCACCTATATTTGAAATGCCTATCGGCTTCTATATCTGAAATGCCTATCGGCACCTATTTTTAAAATGCCAATCGGCAACTATATCTGAAATGCCTATCGGCACCTATATCTGAAATGCCTATCGACACCTATATCTGAAATGCCTATCGACACCTATATCTGAAATGCCTATCGACACCTATATCTGAAATGCCTATCGACACCTATATCTGAAATGCCTATCGACACCTATATCTGAAATGCCTATCGACACATATATCTGAAATGCCTATCGACACCTATTTTTGAAATGCCTATGGGAAACTACATCTGAAATGCCTATCAGCACCTATATTTGAAATGCCTATCGGCAACCATATCTGGAATGCCCATCGGCACCTATATTTGAAATGCCTATCGGCTTCTATATCTGAAATGCCTATCGGCACCTATTTTTAAAATGCCAATCGGCAACTATATCTGAAATGCCTATCGGCACCTATATCTGAAATGCCTATCGACACCTATATCTGAAATGCCTATCGACACCTATATCTGAAATGCTTATCGACACCTATATCTGAAATGCCTATCGACACCTATATCTGAAATGCCTATTGACACCTATATCTGAAATGCCTATCGACACCTATATCTGAAATGCCTATCGACACCTATATCTGAAATGCCTATCGACACCTATATCTGAAATGCCTATCGACACCTATATCTGAAATGCCTATCGACACCTATATCTGAAATGCCTATCGACACCTATATCTGAAATGCCTATCGACACCTATATCTGAAATGCCTATCGACACCTATATCTGAAATGCCTATCGACACCTATATCTGAAATGCCTATCGACACCTATATCTGAAATGCCTATCGACACCTATATCTGAAATGCCTATCGACACCTATATCTGAAATGCCTATCGACACCTATTTTTGAAATGCCTATCGGAAACTACATCTGAAATGCCTATCAGCACCTATATTTGAAATGCCTATCGGCAACCATATCTGGAATGCCTATCGGCACCTATATTTGAAATGCCTATCGGCTTCTATATCTGAAATGCCTATCGGCACCTATTTTTAAAATGCCAATCGGCAACTATATCTGAAATGCCTATCGGCACCTATATCTGAAATGCCAATCGACACCTATATCTGAAATGCCTATCGACACCTATATCTAAAATGCCTATCGACACCTATATCTGAAATGCCTATCGACACCTATATCTGAAATGCCTATCGACACCTATATCTGAAATGCCTATCGACACTTATATCTGAAATGCCTATCGACACCTATATCTGAAATGCCTATCGACACCTATTTTTGAAATGCCTATCGGAAACTACATCTGAAATGCCTATCAGCACCTATATTTGAAATGCCTATCGGCAACCACATCTGGAATGCCTATCGGCACCTATATTTGAAATGCCTATCGGCTTCTATATCTGAGATGCCTATCGGCACCTATTTTTAAAATGCCAATCGGCAACTATATCTGAAATGCCTATCGGCACCTATATCTGAAATGCCTATCGACACCTATATCTGAAATGCCTATCGACACCTATATCTGAAATGCCTATCGACACCTATATCTGAAATGCCTATCGACACCTATTTTTGAAATGCCTATCGGAAACTACATCTGAAATGCCTATCAGCACCTATATTTGAAATGCCTATCGGCAACCATATCTGGAATGCCTATCGGCACCTATATTTGAAATGCCTATCGGCTTCTATATCTGAAATGCCTATCGGCACCTATTTTTAAAATGCCAATCGGCTACTATATCTGAAATGCCTATCGGCACCTATATCTGAAATGCCTATCGACACCTATATCTGAAATGCCTATCGACACCTATATCTGAAATGCCTATCGACACCTATATCTGAAATGCCTATCGACACCTATATCTGAAATGCCTATCGACACCTATATCTGAAATGCCTATCGACACCTATATCTGAAATGCCTATCGACACCTATATCTGAAATGCCTATCGACACCTATTTTTAAAATGCCTATCGGAAACTACATCTGAAATGCCTATCAGCACCTATATTTGAAATGCCTATCGGCAACCATATCTGGAATGCCTATCGGCACCTATATTTGAAATGCCTATCGGCTTCTATATCTGAAATGCCTATCGGCACCTATTTTTAAAATGCCAATCGGCAACTATATCTGAAATGCCTATCGGCACCTATATCTGAAATGCCTATCGACACCTATATCTGAAATGCCTATCGACACCTATATCTGAAATGCCTATCGACACCTATATCTGAAATGCCTATCGACACCTATATCTGAAATGCCTATCGACACCTATATCTGAAATGCCTATCGACACATATTTTTGAAATGCCTATCGGAAACTACATCTGAAATGCCTATTAGCACCTATATTTGAAATGCCTATCGGCAACCATATCTGGAATGCCTATCGGCACCTATATTTGAAATGCCTATCGGCTTCTATATCTGAAATGCCTATCGGCACCTATTTTTAAAATGCCAATCGGCAACTATATCTGAAATGCCTATCGGCACCTATATCTGAAATGCCTATCGACACCTATATCTGAAATGCCTATCGACACCTATATCTGAAATGCCTATCGACACCTATATCTGAAATGCCTATCGACACCTATATCTGAAATGCCTATCGACACCTATATCTGAAATGCCTATCGACACCTATATCTGAAATGCCTATCGACACATATATCTGAAATGCCTATCGACACCTATTTTTGAAATGCCTATGGGAAACTACATCTGAAATGCCTATCAGCACCTATATTTGAAATGCCTATCGGCAACCATATCTGGAATGCCCATCGGCACCTACATTTGAAATGCCTATCGGCTTCTATATCTGAAATGCCTATCGGCACCTATTTTTAAAATGCCTATCGACACCTATATCTGAAATGCCTATCGACACCTATATCTGAAATGCCTATCGACACCTATATCTGAAATGCCTATCGACACCTATATCTGAAATGCCTATCGACACCTATATCTGAAATGCCTATCGACACCTATATCTGAAATGCCTATCGACACCTATATCTGAAATGCCTATCGACATCTATATCTGAAATGCCTATCGACACCTATATCTGAAATGCCTATCGACACCTATATCTGAAATGCCTATCGACACCTATATCTGAAATGCCTATCGACACCTATTTTTGAAATGCCTTTCGGAAACTACATCTGAAATGCCTATCAGCACCTATATTTGAAATGCCTATCGGCAACCATATCTGGAATGCCTATCGGCACCTATATTTGAAATGCCTATCGGCTTCAATATCTGAAATGCCTATCGGCACCTATTTTTAAAATGCCAATCAGCAACTATATCTGAAATGCCTATCGGCACCTATATCTGAAATGCCTATCGACACCTATATCTGAAATGCCTATCGACACCTATATCTGAAATGCCTATCGACACCTATATCTGAAATGCCTATCGACACCTATATCTGAAATGCCTATCGACACCTATATCTGAAATGCCTATCGACACCTATATCTGAAATGCCTATCGACACCTATATCTGAAATGCCTATCGACACCTATTTTTGAAATGCCTATCGGAAACTACATCTGAAATGCCTATCAGCACCTATATTTGAAATGCCTATCGGCAACCATATCTGGAATGCCTATCGGCACCTATATTTGAAATGCCTATCGGCTTCTATATCTGAAATGCGTATCGGCACCTATTTTTAAAATGCCAATCGGCAAATATATCTGAAATGCCTATCGGCACCTATATCTGAAATGCCTATCGACACCTATATCTGAAATGCCTATCGACACCTATATCTGAAATGCCTATCGACACCTATATCTGAAATGCCTATCGACACCTATTTTTGAAATGCCTATCGGAAACTACATCTGAAATGCCTATCAGCACCTATATTTGAAATGCCTATCGGCAACCACATCTGGAATGCCTATCGGCACCTATATTTGAAATGCCTATCGGCTTCTATATCTGAAATGCCTATCGGCACCTATTTTTAAAATGCCAATCGGCAACTATATCTGTAATTCCTATCGGCACCTATATCTGAAATGCCTATCGACACCTATATCTGAAATGCCTATCGACACCTATATCTGAAATGCCTATCGACACCTATATCTGAAATGCCTATCGACACCTATTTTTGAAATGCCTATCGGAAACTACATCTGAAATGCCTATCAGCACCTATATTTGAAATGCCTATCGGCAACCATATCTGGAATGCCTATCGGCACCTATATTTGAAATGCCTATCGGCTTCTATATCTGAAATGCCTATCGGCACCTATTTTTAAAATGCCAATCGGCAACTATATCTGAAATGCCTATCGGCACCTATATCTGAAATGCCTATCGACACCTATATCTGAAATGCCTAAAGACACCTATATCTAAAATGCCTATCGACACCTATATCTGAAATGCCTATCGACACCTATATCTGAAATGCCTATCGACACCTATATCTGAAATACCTATCGACACCTATTTTTGAAATGCCTATCGGAAACTACATCTGAAATGCCTATCAGCACCTATATTTGAAATGCCTATCGGCAACCATATCTGGAATGCCTATCGGCACCTATATTTGAAATGCCTATCGGCTTCTATATCTGAAATGCCTATCGGCACCTATTTTTAAAATGCCAATCGGCTACTATATCTGAAATGCCTATCGGCACCTATATCTGAAATGCCTATCGACACCTATATCTGAAATGCCTATCGACACCTATATCTGAAATGCCTATCGACACCTATATTTGAAATGCCTATCGGCAACCATATCTGGAATGCCTATCGGCACCTATATTTGAAATGCCTATCGGCTTCTATATCTGAAATGCCTATCGGCACCTATTTTTAAAATGCCAATCGGCAACTATATCTGAAATGCCTATCGACACCTATATCTGAAATGCCTATCGACACCTATTTTTAAAATGCCTATCGGAAACTACATCTGAAATGCCTATCAGCACCTATATTTGAAATGCCTATCGGCAACCATATCTGGAATGCCTATCGGCACCTATATTTGAAATGCCTATCGGCTTCTATATCTGAAATGCCTATCGACACCTATATCTGAAATGCCTATCGACACCTATATCTGAAATGCCTATCGACACCTATATCTGAAATGCCTATCGACACCTATATCTGAAATGCCTATCGACACCTATATCTGAAATGCCTATCGACACCTATTTTTAAAATGCCTATCGGAAACTACATCTGAAATGCCTATCAGCACCTATATTTGAAATGCCTATCGGCAACCATATCTGGAATGCCTATCGGCACCTATATTTGAAATGCCTATCGGCTTCTATATCTGAAATGCCTATCGGCACCTATTTTTAAAATGCCAATCGGCAACTATATCTGAAATGCCTATCGGCACCTATATCTGAAATGCCTATCGACACCTATATCTGAAATGCCTATCGACACCTATATCTGAAATGCCTATCGACACCTATATCTGAAATGCCTATCGACACCTATATCTGAAATGCCTATCGACACCTATATCTGAAATGCCTATCGACACCTATATCTGAAATGCCTATCGACACATATTTTTGAAATGCCTATCGGAAACTACATCTGAAATGCCTATTAGCACCTATATTTGAAATGCCTATCGGCAACCATATCTGGAATGCCTATCGGCACCTATATTTGAAATGCCTATCGGCTTCTATATCTGAAATGCCTATCGGCACCTATTTTTAAAATGCCAATCGGCAACTATATCTGAAATGCCTATCGGCACCTATATCTGAAATGCCTATCGACACCTATATCTGAAATGCCTATCGACACCTATATCTGAAATGCCTATCGACACCTATATCTGAAATGCCTATCGACACCTATTTTTGAAATGCCTATCGGAAACTACATCTGAAATGCCTATCAGCACCTATATTTGAAATGCCTATCGGCAACCATATCTGGAATGCCTATCGGCACCTATATTTGAAATGCCTATCGGCTTCTATATCTGAAATGCCTATCGGCACCTATATTTGAAATGCCTATCGGCTTCTATATCTGAAATGCCTATCGGCACCTATTTTTAAAATGCCTATCGACACCTATATCTGAAATGCCTATCGACACCTATATCTGAAATGCCTATCGACACCTATATCTGAAATGCCTATCGGCACCTATATCTGAAATGCCAATCGACACCTATATCTGAAATGCCTATCGACACCTATATCTAAAATGCCTATCGACACCTATATCTGAAATGCCTATCGACACCTATATCTGAAATGCCTATCGACACCTATATCTGAAATGCCTATCGACACTTATATCTGAAATGCCTATCGACACCTATATCTGAAATGCCTATCGACACCTATTTTTGAAATGCCTATCGGAAACTACATCTAAAATGCCTATCAGCACCTATATTTGAAATGCCTATCGGCAACCACATCTGGAATGCCTATCGGCACCTATATTTGAAATGCCTATCGGCTTCTATATCTGAAATGCCTATCGGCACCTATTTTTAAAATGCCAATCGGCAACTATATCTGAAATGCCTATCGGCACCTATATCTGAAATGCCTATCGACACCTATATCTGAAATGCCTATCGACACCTATATCTGAAATGCCTATAGACACCTATATCTGAAATGCCTATCGACACCTATTTTTGAAATGCCTATCGGAAACTACATCTGAAATGCCTATCAGCACCTATATTTGAAATGCCTATCGGCAACCATATCTGGAATGCCTATCGGCACCTATATTTGAAATGCCTATCGGCTTCTATATCTGAAATGCCTATCGGCACCTATTTTTAAAATGCCAATCGGCTACTATATCTGAAATGCCTATCGGCACCTATATCTGAAATGCCTATCGACACCTATATCTGAAATGCCTATCGACACCTATATCTGAAATGCCTATCGACACCTATATCTGAAATGCCTATCGACACCTATATCTGAAATGCCTATCGACACCTATATCTGAAATGCCTATCGACACCTTTATCTGAAATGCCTATCGACACCTATATCTGAAATGCCTATCGACACCTATTTTTGAAATGCCTATCGGAAACTACATCTGAAATGCCTATCAGCACCTATATTTGAAATGCCTATCGGCAACCATATCTGGAATGCCTATCGGCACCTATATTTGAAATGCCTATCGGCTTCTATATCTGAAATGCCTATCGGCACCTATTTTTAAAATGCCAATCGGCAACTATATCTGAAATGCCTATCGGCACCTATATCTGAAATGCCTATCGACACCTATATCTGAAATGCCTATCGACACCTATATCTGAAATGCCTATCGACACCTATATCTGAAATGCCTATCGACACCTATATCTGAAATGCCTATCGACACCTATATCTGAAATGCCTATCGACACCTATATCTGAAATGCCTATCGACACATATTTTTGAAATGCCTATCGGAAACTACATCTGAAATGCCTATTAGCACCTATATTTGAAATGCCTATCGGCAACCATATCTGGAATGCCTATCGGCACCTATATTTGAAATGCCTATCGGCTTCTATATCTGAAATGCCTATCGGCACCTATTTTTAAAATGCCAATCGGCAACTATATCTGAAATGCCTATCGGCACCTATATCTGAAATGCCTATCGACACCTATATCTGAAATGCCTATCGACACCTATATCTGAAATGCCTATCGACACCTATATCTGAAATGCCTATCGACACCTATATCTGAAATGCCTATCGACACCTATATCTGAAATGCCTATCGACACCTATATCTGAAATGCCTATCGACACCTATTTTTGAAATGCCTATCGGAAACTACATCTGAAATGCCTATCAGCACCTATATTTGAAATGCCTATCGGCAACCATATCTGGAATGCCTATCGGCACCTATATTTGAAATGCCTATCGGCTTCTATATCTGAAATGCCTATCGGCACCTATATTTGAAATGCCTATCGGCTTCTATATCTGAAATGCCTATCGGCACCTATTTTTAAAATGCCTATCGACACCTATATCTGAAATGCCTATCGACACCTATATCTGAAATGCCTATCGACACCTATATCTGAAATGCCTATCGACACCTATATCTGAAATGCCTATCGACACCTATATCTGAAATGCCTATCGACACCTATATCTGAAATGCCTATCGACACCTATATCTGAAATGCCTATCGACATCTATATCTGAAATGCCTATCGACACCTATATCTGAAATGCCTATCGACACCTATATCTGAAATGCCTATCGACACCTATATCTGAAATGCCTATCGACACCTATTTTTGAAATGCCTATCGGAAACTACATCTGAAATGCCTATCAGCACCTATATTTGAAATGCCTATCGGCAACCATATCTGGAATGCCTATCGGCACCTATATTTGAAATGCCTATCGGCTTCTATATCTGAAATGCCTATCGGCACCTATTTTTAAAATGCCAATCGGCAACTATATCTGAAATGCCTATCGGCACCTATATCTGAAATGCCTATCGACACCTATATCTGAAATGCCTATCGACACCTATATCTGAAATGCCTATCGACACCTATATCTGAAATGCCTATCGACACCTATATCTGAAATGCCTATCGACACCTATATCTGAAATGCCTATCGACACCTATATCTGAAATGCCTATCGACACCTATATCTGAAATGCCTATCGACACCTATTTTTGAAATGCCTATCGGAAACTACATCTGAAATGCCTATCAGCACCTATATTTGAAATGCCTATCGGCAACCATATCTGGAATGCCTATCGGCACCTATATTTGAAATGCCTATCGGCTTCTATATCTGAAATGCGTATCGGCACCTATTTTTAAAACGCCAATCGGCAAATATATCTGAAATGCCTATCGGCACCTATATCTGAAATGCCTATCGACACCTATATCTGAAATGCCTATCGACACCTATATCTGAAATGCCTATCGACACCTATATCTGAAATGCCTATCGACACCTATTTTTGAAATGCCTATCGGAAACTACATCTGAAATGCCTATCAGCACCTATATTTGAAATGCCTATCGGCAACCACATCTGGAATGCCAATCGGCACCTATATTTGAAATGCCTATCGGCTTCTATATCTGAAATGCCTATCGGCACCTATTTTTAAAATGCCAATCGGCAACTATATCTGTAATTCCTATCGGCACCTATATCTGAAATGCCTATCGACACCTATATCTGAAATGCCTATCGTCACCTATATCTGAAATGCCTATCGACACCTATATCTGAAATGCCTATCGACACCTATTTTTGAAATGCCTATCGGAAACTACATCTGAAATGCCTATCAGCACCTATATTTGAAATGCCTATCGGCAACCATATCTGGAATGCCTATCGGCACCTATATTTGAAATGCCTATCGGCTTCTATATCTGAAATGCCTATCGGCACCTATTTTTAAAATGCCAATCATCAACTATATCTGAAATGCCTATCGGCACCTATATCTGAAATGCCTATCGACACCTATATCTGAAATGCCTAAAGACACCTATATCTGAAATGCCTATCGACACCTATATCTGAAATGCCTATCGACACCTATATCTGAAATGCCTATCGACACCTATATCTGAAATACCTATCGACACCTATTTTTGAAATGCCTATCGGAAACTACATCTGAAATGCCTATCAGCACCTATATTTGAAATGCCTATCGGCAACCATATCTGGAATGCCTATCGGCACCTATATTTGAAATGCCTATCGGCTTCTATATCTGAAATGCCTATCGGCACCTATTTTTAAAATGCCAAACGGCAACTATATCTGAAATGCCTATCGGCACCTATATCTGAAATGCCTATCGACACCTATATCTGAAATGCCTATCGACACCTATATCTGAAATGCCTATCGACACCTATATCTGAAATGCCTATCGACACCTATATCTGAAATGCCTATCGACACCTATATCTGAAATGCCTATCGACACCTATATCTGAAATGCCTATCGACACCTATATCTGAAATGCCTATCGACACGTATATCTGAAATGCCTATCGACACCTATATCTGAAATGCCTATCGACACCTATATCTGAAATGCCTATCGACACCTATATCTGAAATGCCTATCGACACCTATATCTGAAATGCCTATCGACACCTATATCTGAAATGCCTATCGACACCTATATCTGAAATGCCTATCGACACCTATATCTGAAATGCCTATCGACACCTATATCTGAAATGCCTATCGACACCTATATCTGAAATGCCTATCGACACCTATATCTGAAATGCCTATCGACACCTATATCTGAAATGCCTATCGACACCTATATCTGAAATGCCTATCGACACCTATATCTGAAATGCCTATCGACACCTATATCTGAAATGCCTATCGACACCTATTTTTGAAATGCCTATCGGAAACTACATCTGAAATGCCTATCAGCACCTATATTTGAAATGCCTATCGGCAACCATATCTGGAATGCCTATCGGCACCTATATTTGAAATGCCTATCGGCTTCTATATCTGAAATGCCTATAGGCACCTATTTTTAAAATGCCAATCGGCAACTATATCTGAAATGCCTATCGGCACCTATATCTGAAATGCCTATCGACACCTATATCTGAAATGCCTATCGACACCTATATCTAAAATGCCTATCGACACCTATATCTGAAATGCCTATCGACACCTATATCTGAAATGCCTATCGACACCTATATCTGAAATGCCTATCGACACTTATATCTGAAATGCCTATCGACACATATATCTGAAATGCCTATCGACACCTATTTTTGAAATGCCTATCGGAAACTACATCTGAAATGCCTATCAGCACCTATATTTGAAATGCCTATCGGCAACCACATCTGGAATGCCTATCGGCACCTATATTTGAAATGCCTATCGGCTTCTATATCTGAAATGCCTATCGGCACCTATTTTTAAAATGCCAATCGGCAACTATATCTGAAATGCCTATCGGCACCTATATCTGAAATGCCTATCGACACCTATATCTGAAATGCCTATCGACACCTATATCTGAAATGCCTATCGACACCTATATCTGAAATGCCTATCGACACCTATATCTGAAATGCCTATCGACACCTATATCTGAAATGCCTATCGACACCTATATCTGAAATGCCTATCGACACCTATATCTGAAATGCCTATCGACACCCATATCTGAAATGCCAATCGACACCTATTTTTGAAATGCCTATCGGAAACTACATCTGAAATGCCTATCAGCACCTATATTTGAAATGCCTATCGACACCTATATCTGAAATGCCTATCGACACCTATATCTGAAATGCCTATCGACACCTATATCTGAAATGCCTATCGACACCTATATCTGAAATGCCTATCGACACCTATATCTGAAATGCCTATCGATACCTATATCTGAAATGCCTATCGACACCTATATCTGAAATGCCTATCGACACCTATATCTGAAATGCCTATCGACACCTATATCTGAAATGCCTATCGACACCTATATCTGAAATGCCTATCGACACCTATATCTGAAATGCCTATCGACACCTATATCTGAAATGCCTATCGACACCTATATCTGAAATGCCTATCGACACCTATATCTGAAATGCCTATCGACACCTATTTTTGAAATGCCTATCGGAAACTACATCTGAAATGCCTATCAGCACCTATATTTGAAATGCCTATCGGCAACCATATCTGGAATGCCTATCGGCACCTATATTTGAAATGCCTATCGGCAACCATATCTGGAATGCCTATCGGCACCTATATTTGAAATGCCTATCGGCTTCTATATCTGAAATGCCTATCGGCACCTATATCTGAAATGCCTATCGACACCTATATCTGAAATGCCTATCGACACCTATATCTAAAATGCCTATCGACACCTATATCTGAAATGCCTATCGACACCTATATCTGAAATGCCTATCGACACCTATATCTGAAATGCCTATCGACACTTATATCTGAAATGCCTATCGACACATATATCTGAAATGCCTATCGACACCTATTTTTGAAATGCCTATCGGAAACTACATCTGAAATGCCTATCAGCACCTATATTTGAAATGCCTATCGGCAACCACATCTGGAATGCCTATCGGCACCTATATTTGAAATGCCTATCGGCTTCTATATCTGAAATGCCTATCGGCACCTATTTTTAAAATGCCAATCGGCAACTATATCTGAAATGCCTATCGGCACCTATATCTGAAATGCCTATCGACACCTATATCTGAAATGCCTATCGACACCTATATCTGAAATGCCTATCGACACCTATATCTGAAATGCCTATCGACACCTATATCTGAAATGCCTATCGACACCTATATCTGAAATGCCTATCGACACCTATATCTGAAATGCCTATCGACACCTATATCTGAAATGCCTATCGACACCCATATCTGAAATGCCAATCGACACCTATTTTTGAAATGCCTATCGGAAACTACATCTGAAATGCCTATCAGCACCTATATTTGAAATGCCTATCGGCAACCATATCTGGAATGCCTATCGGCACCTATATTTGAAATGCCTATCGGCTTCTATATCTGAAATGCCTATCGGCACCTATTTTTAAAATGTCAATCGGCAACTATATCTGAAATGCCTATCGGCACCTATATCTGAAATGCCTATCGACACCTATATCTGAAATGCCTATCGACACCTATATCTGAAATGCCTATCGACACCTATATCTGAAATGCCTATCGACACCTATATCTGAAATGCCTATCGACACCTATATCTGAAATGCCTATCGACACCTATATCTGAAATGCCTATCGACACCTATTTTTGAAATGCCTATCGGAAACTACATCTGAAATGCCTATCAGCACCTATATTTGAAATGCCTATCGGCAACCATATCTGGAATGCCTATCGGCACCTATATTTGAAATGCCTATCGGCTTCTATATCTGAAATGCCTATCGGCACCTATTTTTAAAATGCCAATCGGCAACTATATCTGAAATGCCTATCGGCACCTATATCTGAAATGCCTATCGACACCTATATCTGAAATGCCTATCGACACATATATCTGAAATGCCTATCGACACCTATATCTGAAATGCTTATCGACACCTATATTTGAAATGCCTATCGACACCTATTTTTGAAATGCCTATCGGAAACTACATCTGAAATGCCTATCTGCACCTATATTTGAAATGCCTATCGGCAACCATATCTGGAATGCCTATCGTCACCTATATTTGAAATGCCTATCGGCTTCTATATGTGAAATGCCTATCGGCACCTATTTTTAAAATGCCAATCGGCAACTATATCTGAAATGCCTATCGGCACCTATATCTGAAATGCCTATCGACACCTATATCTGAAATGCCTATCGACACCTATATCTGAAATGCCTATCGACACCTATATCTGAAATGCCTATCGACACCTATATCTGAAATGCCTATCGACACCTATATCTGAAATGCCTATCGACACCTATATCTGAAATGCCTATCGACACCTATATCTGAAATGCCTATCGACACCTATATCTGAAATGCCTATCGACACCTATATCTGAAATGCC
>JAVRKA010000953.1:0-36391 GCA_034508555.1 Venustoraphidia nigricollis | reverse complement strand
GGCACCTATTTTTTAAATGCCAATTGGCAACTATATCTGAAATGACTATCGGCACCTATATCTGAAATGCCTATCGGCACCTATTTTTGAAATGCCTATCGGCACCTATTTTTTAAATGCCTATCGAAAACTACATCTGAAATGCCTATCAGCACCTATATTTGAAATGCCTATCGGCAACCACATCAGAAATGCCTATCGGCACCTATATCTGAAATGCCTTTTGGCATTTATATCTGAAATGCCGATCGACACCTATATCTGATAAGCATATCGGCACCTATATCTGAAATGCCTATCGGCACCTATATCTAAAATGCCTATCGGAACCTATTTTTGAAATGCCTATCGGAAACTACATCTGAAATGACTATCAGCACCTATATTTGAAATGCCTATCGGCAACCATATCTGAAATGCCTATCCACACCTATATTTGAAATACCTATCGGCTTCTATATCTAAAATGCCTATCGGCACCTATTTTTAAAATGCCAATCGGTAAGTATATCTGAAATGCCTATCGGCACCTATATCTAAAATGCCCATCGGAACCTATTTTTGAAATGCCTATTATAAACTACATCTGAAATGACTATCAGCACCTGTATTTGAAATGCCTATCGGAGACCATATCTGAAATGCCTATCCACACCTATATTTGAAATACCTATCGGCTTCTATATCTAAAATGCCTATCGGCACCTATTTTTAAAATGCCAATCGGCAACTACATCTGAAATGCCTATCGGCTTATATATCTGAAATGCCTATCGGCACCTATTTTTAAAATGCCAATCGGCAACTATATCTGAAATGCCAATCGGCACCTATATCTGAAATGCCTATCGGCACCTATTTTTGAAATGCCTATCGGAAACTACATCTGAAATGCCTATCAGCACCTATATTTGAAATGCCTATCGGCAACTATATCTGAAATGCCTATCGACACCTATATTTGAAATCCCTATCGGCTTCTATATCTGAAATGCCTATCGCCACCTATTTTTAAAATGCCAACCGGCAACTATATCTGAAATGCCAATCGGCACCTATATCTGAAATGCCTATCGACACCTATTTTTAAAATGCCAATTGGCAACTATATCTGAAATGCCTATCGGCACCTATATCTAAAATGCCTATCGGAACCTATTTTTGAAATGCCTATCGGAAACTACATCTGAAATGACTATTAGCACCTATATTTGAAATGCCTATCGGCAACCATATCTGAAATGCCTATCCACACCTATATTTGAAATACCTATCGCCTTCTATATCTAAAATGCCTATCGGCACCTATTTTTAAAATGCCAACCGGTAAGTATATCTGAAATGCCTATCGGCACCTATATCTAAAATGCCTATCGGAACCTATTTTTGAAATGCCTATCGGAAACTACATCTGAAATGACTATCAGCACCTATATTTGAAATGCCTATCGGCAACCATATCTGAAATGCCTATCCACACCTATATTTGAAATACCTATCGGCTTCTATATCTAAAATGCCTATCGGCACCTATTTTTAAAATGCCAATCGGCAACTACATCTGAAATGCCTATCGGCTTATATATCTGAAATGCCTATCGGCACCTATTTTTAAATTGCCAATCGGCAACTATATCTTAAATGCCAATCGGCACCTATATCTGAAATGCCTATCGACACCTATTTTTAAAATGCAATTGGCAACTATATCTGAAATGCCTATCGGCACCTATATCTGAAATGCCTATCGACACCTATTTTTAAAATGCCAATTGACAACTATATCTGAAATGCCTATCGGCACCTATATCTGAAATGCCTATCGGTACCTATTTTTGAAATGCCTATCGGAAACTACATCTAAAATGATTATCAGCACTTATATTTGAAATGCCTATCGGCAACCATATCTGGAATGCCTATCGGCACCTATATTTTAAATGCCTATCGGCAACCATATCTGGAATGCCTATCGGCACCTATATTTGAAATGCCTATCGGCTTCTATATCTGAAATGCCTATCGACACCTATTTTTAAAATGCCAATCGGCAACTATGTCTGAAATGCCTATCGGCACTTATGTCTGAAATGCCTATCGGCACCTATTTTTGAAATGCCTATCGGAAACTACATCTGAAATGCCTATCAGCACCTTTATTTGAAATGCTTATCGGCAACCATATCTGAAATAGCAAGCGACACCTATATTTGAAATCCCTATCGGCTTCTATATCTAAAATGCCTATCGGCACCTATTTTTAAAATGCCAATCGGCAACTATATCTGAAGTGCCTATCGGCACCTATATCTTAAATGCCTATCGGCACCTATTTTTGAAATGCCTATCGAAAACTACATCTGAAATGCCTATCAGCATATATATTTGAAATGCCTATCGGCAACCACATTAGAAATGCCTATCGGCACCTATATCTGAAATGCCTTACGGCATTTATATCTAAAATGCCGATCGACACCTATATTTGAAATGCCTATCGGCACCTATATTTTAAATGCCTATCGGCAACTATATCTGATATGCCTATCGGCACCTATATCTGAAATGCCTATCGGCACCTATTTTTGAAATGCCTATCGGAAACTACATCTAAAAGGCCTATCGGCACCTATTTTTAAAATGCCAATCGGAAAGTATATCTGAAATGCCTATCGGCAGCTATAATTGAAATGCCTATCGGAACCTATTTTTGAAATGCCTATCGGAAACAACATCTGAAATGACTATCAGCACCTATATTTGAAATGCCTATCGGCAACCATATCTGAAATGCCTGTCCACACCTGTATTTGAAATACCTATCGGCTTCTATATCTAAAATGCCTATCGGCACCTATTTTTAAAATGCCAATCGGACATTATATCTGAAATGCCTATCGGCACCTATAATTGAAATGCCTATCGGCACAAACTTTTGAAATGCCTATCGGAAACTCCATCTGAAATGCCTATCAGCACCTATATTTGAAATGCCTATCGGCAACCATATCTGGAATGCCTATTGGCACCTATATTTGAAATGCCTATCGGGTTCTATATCTGAAATGCCTATCGACACCTATTTTTAAAATGCCAATTGGCAACTATATCTGAAATGCCTATCGGCACCTATATCTGAAATGCCTATCGGTACCTATTTTTGAAATGCCTATCGGAAACTACATCTGAAATGATTATCAGCACTTATATTTGAAATGCCTATCGGCAACCATATCTGGAATGCCTATCGGCACCTATATCTGAAATGCCTATCGGCACCTATATCTGAAATGCCTATCGGCACCTATTTTTGAAATGCATATCGAAAACTACATCTGAAATGCCTATCAGCACCTATATTTGAAATGCCTATCGGAAACTACATCTGAAATTCCTATCAGCACCTATATTTGAAATGCCTATCGGCAACCATATCTGGAATGCCTATCGGCACCTATATTTGAAATGCCTATCGGCTTCTATATCTGAAATGCCTATCGGCACCTATTTTTAAAATGCCAATCGGAAACTACATGTAAAATGCCTATCGGCACCTATATCTGAAATGCCTATCGGCACCTATTTTTGAAATGCCTATCGGAAACTACATGTAAAATGCCTATCAGCACCTATATTTGAAATGCCTATCGGCAACCATATCTGAAATGCCTATCGGTACCTATTTTTAAAATGCCAATCGGTAACTATATCTGAAATGCTTATCGGCACCTATATCTGAAATGCCTATCGGCACCATTTTTTGAAATGCCTATCGGAAACTACATCCTGAATGCCTATCAGCACCTATATTTGAAATGCCTATCGGCAACCATATCTGGAATGCCTATCGGCACCTATATTTGAAATGCCTATCGGCTTCTATATCTGAAATGCCTATCGACACCAATTTTTGAAATGCCTATCGGAAACTACATCTGAAATGCCTATCAGCACCTATATTTGAAATGCCTATCGGCAACCATATCTGGAATGCTCATCGGCACCTATATTTGAAATGCCTATCGGCTTATATATCTGAAATGCCTATCGGCACCTATTTTTAAAATGCCATTTGGCAACTATATCTGAAATGCCTATCGGCACCTATATCTGAAATGCCTATCGGCACCTATTTTTGAAATGCCTATCGGAAACTACATCTGAAATGCCTATCAGCACCTATATTTGAAATGCCTATCGGCACCAATTTTTGAAATGCCTATCGGAAACTACATCTGAAATTCCTATCAGCACCTATATTTGAAATGCCTATCGGCAACCAAATCTGGAATGCTCATCGGCACCTATATTTGAAATGCCTATCGGCTTATATATCTGAAATGCCTATCGGCACCTATTTTTAAAATGACATTTACAACTCTATCTGAAATGCCTATCGGCACCTATATCTGAAATACCTATCGGCACCTATTTTTGAAATTCCTATCGGAAACTACATCTGAAATGCCTATCAGCACCTATATTTGAAATGCCTATCGGCAATAATATCTGAAATGCCTATCGACACCTATATTTGAAATACCTATCGGCTTCTATATCTGAAATGCCTATCGGCACCTATTTTTAAAATGCCAATCGGCAACTATATCTGAAATGCCTATCGGCACCTATATCTGAAATGCCTATCGGCACCAATTTTTGAAATACCTATCGGAAACTACATCTGAAATGCCTATCAGCACCTATATTTGAAATGCCTATCGGCAATCATATCTGAAATGCCTATCGACACCTATATTTGAAATACCTATCGGGTTCTATATCTGAAATGCCTATCGCACCTATTTTTAAAATGCCAATCGGCAACTATATCTGAAATGCCTATCGGCACCTATATCTGAAATGCCTATCGGCACCAATTTTTGAAATGCCTATCGGAAACTACATCTGAAATGCCTATCAGCACCTATATTTGAAATGCCTATCGGCAACCATATCTGGAATGCCTATCGGCGCCTATATTTGAAATGCCTATCGGCTTCTATATCTGAAATACCTATCGGCGCCTATTTTTAAAATGCCGATCGGCAACTATATCTGAAGTGCCTAACGGCACCTATTTTTGAAATGCCTATCGAAAACTACATCTGAAATGCCTATCAGCATCTATATTTGAAATGCCTATCGGCAACCACATCAGAAATGCATATCGGCACCTATATCTGAAATGCCTTTCGGCATTTATATCTGAAATGCCGGTCGACACCTAAATTTGAGATGCCTATCGGCATATATATTTTAAATAACTATCGGCTACTATATCTGATATGCCTATCGGCACCTATATCTGAAATGCCTATCGGCACCTATTTTTGAAATGCCTATCGGAAACTACATCTAAAATGCCTATCGGCACCTATTTTTAAAATGCCAATCGGTAAGTATATCTGAAATGCCTATCGGCACCTATATCTGAAATGCCTATCGGAACCTATTTTTGAAATGCCTATCGGCAACTATATTTGATATGCCTATCGGCTTCTATATCTGAAATACCTATCGGCACCTATTTTTGAAATACCAATCGGCAACCATATCTGAAATGCCTATCGGCACCTATATCTGAAATGCCTATCGGCATATATTTTTGAAATGCCTTTCGGAAACTACATCTGAAATGCCTATCTGCTCCTATATTTGAAATGCCTATCGGCAACCATATCTGAAATGACTATCGACACCTATATTTGAAATACCTATCGGCTTCTATATCTGAAATGCCTATCGGCACCTGTTTTTAAAATGCCAATCGGCAACTATATCTGAAATGCCTATCGGCACCTATATCCGAAATGCCTATCGGCATCAATTTTTGAAATGCCTATCGGAAACTACATCTAAAATGCCTACCAGCACCTATATTTGAAATGCCTATCGGCAACCATATCTGGAATGCCTACCGGCACCTATATTTGAAATGCCTATCGGCTTCTATATCTGAAATGCCTATCGGCACCTATTTTTAAAATGCCAATCGGCAACTATATCTGAAATGCCTATCGGCACCTATATCTGAAATGCCTATCGGCACATATTTTTGAAATGCCTATCGGAAACTACATCTGAAATGCCTATCAGCACCTATATTTGAAATGCCTATCGGCAACCATATCTGAAATGCCTATCGACACCTATATTTGAAATACCTATCGGCTTCTATATCTGAAATGCCTATCGGCACCTATTTTTAAAATGCCAATCGGTAACTATATCTGAAATGCCTATCGGCACTTATATCTGAAATGCCTATCGGCACCATTTTTTGAAATGTCTATCGGAAACTACATTCGGAATGCCTATCAGCACCTATATTTGAAATGCCTATCGGCAACCATATCTGGAATGCCTATCGGCACCTATATTTGGAATGCCTATCGGCTTCTATTTCTGAAATGCCTATCGACACCTATTTTTAAAATGCCAATCGGCAAATATATCTGAAATGCCTATCGGCACTGATATCTGAAATGCCTATCGGCACCTATTTTTGAAATGCATATCGGAAACTACATCTGAAATGCCTATCAGCACCTATATTTGAAATGCCTATCGGCAACCATATCTGGAATGCCTATCGGCGCCTATATTTGAAATGCCTATCGGCTTCTATATCTGAAATGCCTATCGGCACCTATTTTTAAAATGCCAATCGGCATTTATATCTGAAGTGCCTATCGGCACCTATATCTGAAATGCCTATCGGCACCTATTTTTGAAATGCCTATCGAAAACTACATCTGAAATGCCTATATGCACCTATATTTGAAATGCCTATCGGCAACCATATCTGGAATGCCTACCGGCACCTATATTTGAGATGCCTATCGGCTTCTATATGTGAAATGCCTATCGGCACCTATTTTTAAAATGCCAATCGGCAACTATATCTGAAATGCCTATCGGCACCTATATCTGAAATGCCTATCGGCACATATTTTTGAAATGCCTATCGGAAACTACATCTGAAATGCCTATCAGCACCTATATTTGAAATGCGTATCGGCAACCATATCTGAAATGCCTATCGACACCTATATTTGAAATACCTATCGGCTTCTATATCTGAAATGCCTATCGGCACCTATTTTAAAAATGCCAATCGGTAACTATATCTGAAATGCCTATCGGCACTTATATCTGAAATGCCTATCGGCACCATTTTTTGAAATGTCTATCGGAAACTACATCCGGAATGCCTATCAGCACCTATATTTGAAATGCCTATCGGCAACCATATCTGGAATGCCTATCGGCACCTATATTTGGAATGCCTATCGGCTTCTATTTCTGAAATGCCTATCGACACCTATTTTTAAAATGCCAATCGGCAAATATATCTGAAATGCCTATCGGCACTGATATCTGAAATGCCTATCGGCACCTATTTTTGAAATGCATATCGGAAACTACATCTGAAAGGCCTATCAGCACCTATATTTGAAATGCCTATCGGCAACCATATCTGGAATGCCTATCGGCGCCTATATTTGAAATGCCTATCGGCTTCTATATCTGAAATGCCTATCGGCACCTATTTTTAAAATGCCAATCGGCATTTATATCTGAAGTGCCTATCGGCACCTATATCTGAAATGCCTATCGGCACCTATTTTTGAAATGCCTATCGAAAACTACATCTGAAATGCCTATATGCACCTATATTTGAAATGCCTATCGGCAACCACATCAGAAATGCCTATAGGCACTTATATCTGAAATGCCTTTCGGCATTTATATCTGAAATGCCAATCGACACCTATATCTGATAAGCCTATCGGCACCTATATCTGAAATGCCTATCGGCACCTATTTTTGAAATGCCACTCTTTAAGTATATCTGAAATGCCTATCGGCACCTATATCTAAAATGCCTATCGGAACCTATTTTTGAAATGCCTATCGGAAACTACATCTGAAATGACTATCAGCACCTATATTTGAAATGCCTATCGGCAACCATATCTGCAATGCCTATCCACACCTATATTTGAAATACCTATCGGCTTCTATATCTAAAATGCCTATCGGCACCTATTTTTCAAATGCCAATCGGTAAGTATATCTGAAATGCCTATCGGCACCTATATCTAAAATGCCTATCGGAACCTATTTTTGAAATGCCTATCAGAAACTACATCTGAAATGACTATCAGCACCTATATTTGAAATGCCTATCGTCAACCATATCTGAAATGCCTATCCACACCTATATTTGAAATACCTATCGGCTTCTATATCTTAAATGCCAATCGGCACCTATATCTGAAATGCCTATCGACACCTATTTTTAAAATGCAATTGGCAACTATATCTGAAATGCCTATCGGCAACCATATCTGGAATGTTTATCGGCACCTATTTTTAAAATGCCAATCGGCAACTATATCTGAAATGCCAATCGGCACCTATATCTGAAATGCCTATCGGCACCTATTTTTGAAATGCCTATCGGAAACTACATCTAAAATGCCTATCAGCACCTATATTTGAAATGCCTATCGGCAACCATATCTGGAATGCCTATCGGCGCCTATATTTGAAATGCCTATCGGCTTCTATATCTAAAATGCCGATCGGCACCTATTTTTAAAATGCCAATCGGCAACTATATCTGAAGTGCCTATCGGCACCTATATCTCAAATGCCAATCGGCACCTATTTTTGAAATGCCTATCGATAACTACATCTGAAGTGCATATCAGCATTTATATTTGAAATGCCTATCGGCAACCACATCAGAAATGCCTATCGGCACCTATATCTGAAATGCCTTACGGCATTTATATCTGAAATGCCGATCGACACCTATATTTGAAATGCGTATCGGCACCTATATTTTAAATGCCTATCGGCAACTATATCTGATATGCCTATCGGCACCTATATCTGAAATGCCTATCGGCACCTATTTTTAAAATGCCTATCAGAAACTACATCTAAAAGGCCTATCGGCACCTATTTTTAAAATGCCAATCGGAAAGTATATCTGAAATGCCTATCGGCACCTATAATTGAAATGCCTATCGGAACCTATTTTTGAAATGCCTATCGAAAACAACATCTGAAATGACTATCAGCACCTATATTTGAAATGCCTAACGGCAACCATATCTGGAATGCTCATCGGCACCTATATTTTAAATGCCTATCGGCTTATATATCTGAAATGCCTATCGGCTTATATATCTGAAATGCCTATCGGCACCTCTTTGTAAAATGCCAATCGGCAACTATATCTGAAATGCCTATCGGCACCTTTATCTGAAATGCATATCGGCACCAATTTTTGAAATGCCTATCGGAAACTACATCTGAAATGCCTATCAGCACCTATATTTGAAATGCTTATCGGCAACCATATCTGAAATGCCTATCGACACTTATATTTAAAATCCCTATCGGCTTCTATATCTGAAATGCCTATCGGCACCTATTTTTAAAATGCCAATCGGCAACTATATCTGAAATGCCAATCGGCACCTATATCTGAAATGCCTATCGACACCAATTTTTGAAATGCCGATCAGAGAATACATCTGAAATGCCTGTCAGCACCTATATTTGAAATGCCTTTCGGCAACCATATCTGGAATGCTCATCGGCACCTATATTTGAAATGCCTATCGACTTATATATCTGAAATGCCTATCGGCACCTATTTTTAAAATGCTAATCGGCAACTATATCTGAAATGCCTATCGGCACCTATATCTGAAATGCCTATCGGCACCTATTTTTGAAATGCCTATCGGAAACTACATCTGAAATGCCTATCAGCACCTATATGTGAAATGCCTATCGGCAATCATATCTGAAATGCCTATCGACACCTATATTTGAAATACATATCGGCTTCTTTATCTGAAATGCCTATCGGCACCTATTTTTAAAATGCCAATCGGCAACTATATCTGAAATGCCTATCGGCACCTATATTTGAAATGCCTATCGGCACCAATTTTTTTGAAATGCCTATCGGAAACTACATCTGAAATGCCTATCAGCACCTATATTTGAAATGCCTATCGGCAACCATATCTGGAATGCCTATCGGCACCTATATTTGAAATGCCTATCGGCTTCTATATCTGAAATGTCTATCGGCACCTATTTTTAAAATGCCAATCGGCAACTATATCTGAAATGCCTATCGGCACCTATATCTGAAATGCCTATCGGCACCTATTTTTGAAATGCCTATCGGAAACTACATCTGAAATGCCTATCAGCACCTATATTTGAAATGCCTATCGGCAACCATATCTGGAATGCCTATCGGCGCCTATATTTGAAATGCCTATCGGCTTCTATATCTGAAATACCTATCGGCGCCTATTTTTAAAATGCCAATGGGCAACTATATCTGAAGTGCCTATCGGCACCTATATCTCAAATGCCTATCGGCACCTATTTTTGAAATGCCTATCAAAAACTACATCTGAAATGCCTATCAGCACCTATATTTGAAATGCCTATCGGCAACCATATCTGGAATGCCTATCGGCGCCTATATTTGGAATGCCTATCGGCTTCTATATCTAAAATGCCTATCGGCACTTATTTTTAAAATGCCAATCGGCAACTATATCTGAAGTGCCTATCGGCACCTATATCTCAAATGCCTATCGGCAACCACATCAGAAATGCCTATCGGCACCTATATCTGAAATGCCGATCGACACCTATATTTGAAATGCCTATCGGGACCTATATTTTAAATGCCTATCGGCAACTATATCTGATATGCCTATCGGCACCTATATCTGAAATGCCTATCGGCACCTATTTTTGAAATGCCTATCGGAAACTACATCTAAAATGCCTATCGGCACCTATGTTTAAAATGCCAATCGGAAAGTATATCTGAAATGCCTATCGGCACCTATAATTGAAATGCCTATCGGAACCTATTTTTGAAATGCCTATCGGAAACAACATCTGAAATGACTATCAGCACCTATATTTGAAATGCCTATCGGCAACCATATCTGAAATGCCTATCCACACCTGTATTTGAAATACCTATCGGCTTCTATATCTAAAATGCCTATCGGAAACTACATCTGAAATGATTATCAGCACTTATATTTGAAATGCCTATCGGCAGCCATATCTGGAATGCCTATCGGCACCTATATTTGAAATGCCTATCGGCTTCTATATCTGAAATGCCTTACGACACCTATTTTTAAAATACCAATCGGCAACTATGTCTGAAATGCCTATCGGCACCTATATCTGAAATGCCTATCGGCATATATTTTTGAAATGCTTTTCGGAAACTACATCTGAAATGCCTATCTGCTCCTATATTTGAAATGCCTATCGGCAACCATATCTGAAATGCCTATCGACACCTATATTTGAAATACCTATCGGCTTCTATATCTGAAATGCCTATCGGCACCTATATCTGAAATGCCTATCGGCATATATTTTTGAAATGCTTTTCGGAAACTACATCTGAAATGCCTATCTGCTCCTATATTTGAAATGCCTATCGGCAACCATATCTGAAATGCCTATCGACACCTATATTTGAAATACCTATCGGCTTCTATATCTGAAATGCCTATCGGCACCTGTTTTTAAAATGCCAATCGGCAACTATATCTGAAATGCCTATCGGCACCTATATCCGAAATGCCTATCGGCATCAATTTTTGAAATGCCTATCGGAAACTACATCTAAAATGCCTATCAGCACCTATATTTGAAATGCCTATCGGCAACTATATCTGCAATGCCTATCGGCACCTATATTTGAAATGCCTATCGGCACCTATTTTTGAAATGCCACTCTTTAAGTATATCTGAAATGCCTATCGGAACCTATTTTTGAAATGCCTATCGGAAACTACATCTGAAATGACTATCAGCACCTATATTTGAAATGCCTATCGGCAACCATATCTGCAATGCCTATCCACACCTATATTTGAAATACCTATCGGCTTCTATATCTAAAATGCCTATCGGCACCTATTTTTCAAATGCCAATCGGTAAGTATATCTGAAATGCCTATCGGCACCTATATCTAAAATGCCTATCGGAACCTATTTTTGAAATGCCTATCGGAAACTACATCTGAAATGACTATCAGCACCTATATTTGAAATGCCTATCGGAAACCATATCTGAAATGCCTATCCACACCTATATTTGAAATACCTATCGGCATCTATATCTAAAATGCCTATCGGCACCTATTTTTAAAATGCCAATCGGCAACTACATCTGAAATGCCTATCGACTTATACATCTGAGATGCCTATCGGCACCTATTTCTAAAATGCCAATCGGCAACTATATCTGAAATGCCTATCGGCACCTATATCTGAAATGCCTATCGGCACCTATTTTTGAAATGCCTATCGGAAACTACATCTGAAATGCCTATCAGCACCTATATTTGAAATGCCTATCGGCAACCATATCTGAAATGCCTATCGACACCTATATTTGAAATCCCTATCGGCTTCTATATCTGAAATGCCTATCGGCACCTATTTTTAAAATGCCAACCGGCAACTATATCTTAAATGCCAATCGGCACCTATATCTGAAATGCCTATCGACACCTATTTTTAAAATGCCAATTGGCAACTATATCTGAAATGCCTATCGGCACCTATATCTAAAATGCCTATCGGTACCTATTTTTGAAATGCCTATCGAAAACTACATCTGAAATGACTATCAGCACCTATATTTGAAATGCCTATCGGCAACCATATCTGAAATGCCTATCCACACCTATATTTGAAAAACCTATGGGCTTCTATATCTAAAATGCCTATCGGCACCTATTTTTAAAATGCCAATCGGTAAGTATATCTGAAATGCCTATCGGCACCTATATCTAAAATGCCTATCGGAACCTATTTTTGAAATGCCTATCAGAAACTACATCTGAAATGACTATCAGCACCTATATTTGAAATGCCTATCGTCAACCATATCTGAAATGCCTATCCACACCTATATTTGAAATACCTATCGGCTTCTATATCTTAAATGCCAATCGGCACCTATATCTGAAATGCCTATCGACACCTATTTTTAAAATGCAATTGGCAACTATATCTGAAATGCCTATCGGCAACCATATCTGGAATGTTTATCGGCACCTATTTTTAAAATGCCAATCGGCAACTATATCTGAAATGCCAATCGGCACCTATATCTGAAATGCCTATCGGCACCTATTTTTGAAATGCCTATCGGAAACTACATCTAAAATGCCTATCAGCACCTATATTTGAAATGCCTATCGGCAACCATATCTGGAATGCCTATCGGCGCCTATATTTGAAATGCCTATCGGCTTCTATATCTAAAATGCCTATCGGCACCTATTTTTAAAATGCCAATCGGCAACTATATCTGAAGTGCCTATCGGCACCTATATCTCAAATGCCAATCGGCACCTATTTTTGAAATGCCTATCGATAACTACATCTGAAGTGCATATCAGCATTTATATTTGAAATGCCTATCGGCAACCACATCAGAAATGCCTATCGGCACCTATATCTGAAATGCCTTACGGCATTTATATCTGAAATGCCGATCGACACCTATATTTGAAATGCGTATCGGCACCTATATTTTAAATGCCTATCGGCAACTATATCTGATATGCCTATCGGCACCTATATCTGAAATGCCTATCGGCACCTATTTTTAAAATGCCTATCAGAAACTACATCTAAAAGGCCTATCGGCACCTATTTTTAAAATGCCAATCGGAAAGTATATCTGAAATGCCTATCGGCACCTATAATTGAAATGCCTATCGGAACCTATTTTTGAAATGCCTATCGGAAACAACATCTGAAATGACTATCAGCACCTATATTTGAAATGCCTAACGGCAACTATATCTGGAATGCTCATCGGCACCTATATTTTAAATGCCTATCGGCTTATATATCTGAAATGCCTATCGGCACCTCTTTGTAAAATGCCAATCGGCAACTATATCTGAAATGCCTATCGGCACCTTTATCTGAAATGCATATCGGCACCAATTTTTGAAATGCCTATCGGAAACTACATCTGAAATGCCTATTAGCACCTATATTTGAAATGCTTATCGGCAACCATATCTGAAATGCCTATCGACACTTATATTTAAAATCCCTATCGGCTTCTATATCTGAAATGCCTATCGGCACCTATTTTTAAAATGCCAATCGGCAACTATATCTGAAATGCCAATCGGCACCTATATCTGAAATGCCTATCGACACCAATTTTTGAAATGGCGATCGGAGAATACATCTGAAATGCCTGTCAGCACCTATATTTGAAATGCCTTTCGGCAACCATATCTGGAATGCTCATCGGCACCTATATTTGAAATGCCTATCGACTTATATATCTGAAATGCCTATCGGCACCTATTTTTAAAATGCTAATCGGCAACTATATCTGAAATGCCTATCGGCACCTATATCTGAAATGCCTATCGGCACCTATTTTTGAAATGCCTATCGGAAACTACATCTGAAATGCCTATCAGCACCTATATTTGAAATGCCTATCGGCAATCATATCTGAAATGCCTATCGACACCTATATTTGAAATACATATCGGCTTCTTTATCTGAAATGCCTATCGGCACCTATTTTTAAAATGCCAATCGGCAACTATATCTGAAATGCCTATCGGCACCTATATTTGAAATGCCTATCGGCACCAATTTTTGAAATGCCTATCGGAAACTACATCTGAAATGCCTATCAGCACCTATATTTGAAATGCCTATCGGCAACCATATCTGGAATGCCTATCGGCACCTATATTTGAAATGCCTATCGGCTTCTATATCTGAAATGTCTATCGGCACCTATTTTTAAAATGCCAATCGGCAACTATATCTGAAATGCCTATCGGCACCTATATCTGAAATGCCTATCGGCACCTATTTTTGAAATGCCTATCGGAAACTACATCTGAAATGCCTATCAGCACCTATATTTGAAATGCCTATCGGCAACCATATCTGGAATGCCTATCGGCGCCTATATTTGAAATGCCTATCGGCTTCTATATCTGAAATACCTATCGGCGCCTATTTTTAAAATGCCAATGGGCAACTATATCTGAAGTGCCTATCGGCACCTATATCTCAAATGCCTATCGGCACCTATTTTTGAAATGCCTATCAAAAACTACATCTGAAATGCCTATCAGCACCTATATTTGAAATGCCTATCGGCAACCATATCTGGAATGCCTATCGGCGCCTATATTTGGAATGCCTATCGGCTTCTATATCTAAAATGCCTATCGGCACTTATTTTTAAAATGCCAATCGGCAACTATATCTGAAGTGCCTATCGGCACCTATATCTCAAATGCCTATCGGCAACCACATCAGAAATGCCTATCGGCACCTATATCTGAAATGCCGATCGACACCTATATTTGAAATGCCTATCGGGACCTATATTTTAAATGCCTATCGGCAACTATATCTGATATGCCTATCGGCACCTATATCTGAAATGCCTATCGGCACCTATTTTTGAAATGCCTATCGGAAACTACATCTAAAATGCCTATCGGCACCTATGTTTAAAATGCCAATCGGAAAGTATATCTGAAATGCCTATCGGCACCTATAATTGAAATGCCTATCGGAACCTATTTTTGAAATGCCTATCGGAAACAACATCTGAAATGACTATCAGCACCTATATTTGAAATGCCTATCGGCAACCATATCTGAAATGCCTATCCACACCTGTATTTGAAACACCTATCGGCTTCTATATCTAAAATGCCTATCGGAAACTACATCTGAAATGATTATCAGCACTTATATTTGAAATGCCTATCGGCAGCCATATCTGGAATGCCTATCGGCACCTATATTTGAAATGCCTATCGGCTTCTATATCTGAAATGCCTTACGACACCTATTTTTAAAATACCAATCGGCAACTATGTCTGAAATGCCTATCGGCACCTATATCTGAAATGCCTATCGGCATATATTTTTGAAATGCTTTTCGGAAACTACATCTGAAATGCCTATCTGCTCCTATATTTGAAATGCCTATCGGCAACCATATCTGAAATGCCTATCGACACCTATATTTGAAATACCTATCGGCTTCTATATCTGAAATGCCTATCGGCACCTATATCTGAAATGCCTATCGGCATATATTTTTGAAATGCTTTTCGGAAACTACATCTGAAATGCCTATCTGCTCCTATATTTGAAATGCCTATCGGCAACCATATCTGAAATGCCTATCGACGCCTATATTTGAAATACCTATCGGCTTCTATATCTGAAATGCCTATCGGCACCTGTTTTTAAAATGCCAATCGGCAACTATATCTGAAATGCCTATCGGCACCTATATCCGAAATGCCTATCGGCATCAATTTTTGAAATGCCTATCGGAAACTACATCTAAAATGCCTATCAGCACCTATATTTGAAATGCCTAGCGGCAACTATATCTGCAATGCCTATCGGCACCTATATTTGAAATGCCTATCGGCTTCTATATCTGATATGCCTATCGGCACCTATTTTTTAAATGCTAATTGACAACTATATCTGAAATGCTTATCGGCACCTATATCTGAAATGCCTATCGGCACCTATTTTTGAAATGCCTATCGAAAACTACATCTGAAATGCCTATCAGCACCCATATTTGAAATGCCTATCGGAAACTACATCTAAAATGCCTATCTGCTCCTATATTTGAAATGCCTATCGGCAACCATATCTGGAATGCCTATCGGCACCTATATTTGAAATGCCTATCGGCTTCTATATCTGAAATGCCTATCGGCACCTATTTTTAAAATGCCAATCGGCAACTATATCTGAAATGCCTATCGGCACCTATATCTGAAATGCCTATCGGCACCTATTTTTGAAATGCCTATCGGAAACTACATCTGAAATGCCTATCAGCACCTATATTTGAAATGCCTATCGGCAACCATATCTGAAATGCCTATCGACACCTATATTTGAAATACCTATCGGCTTCTATATCTGAAATGCCTATCGGTACCTATTTTTAAAATGCCAATCGGTAACTATATCTGAAATACCTATTGGCACCTATATCTGAAATGCCTATCGGCACCATTTTTTGAAATGCCTATCGGAAACTACATCCGGAATGCCTATCAGCAGCTATATTTGAAATGCCTATCGGCAACCATATCTGGAATGCCGATCGGCACCTATATTTGAAATGCCTATCGGCTTCTATATCTGAAATGCCTATCGACACCAATTTTTGAAATGCCTATCGGAAACTACATCTGAAATGCCTATCAGCACCATTATTTGAAATGCCTATCGGCAACCATATCTGGAATGCTCATCGGCACCTATATTTGAAATGCCTATCGGCTTATATATCTGAAATGCCTATCGGCACCTATTTGTAAAATGCCAATCGGCAACTATATCTGAAATGCCAATCAGCACCTATATTTGAAATGCTTATCGGCAACCATATCTGAAATGCCTATCGACACCTATATTTAAAATCCCTATCGGCTTCTATATCTGAAATGCCTATCGGCACCTATTTTTAAAATGCCAATCGGCAACTATATCTGAAATGCCTATCGGCACCTATATCTGAAATGCCTATCGGCACCAATTTTTGAAATGCCTATCGGAAACTACATCTGAAATGCCTATCAGCACCTATATTTGAAATGCCTATCGGCAACCATATCTGGAATGCTCATCGACACCTATATTTGAAATGCCTATCGGCTTATATATCTGAAATGCCTATCGGCACCTATTTTTAAAATGCCAATCGGCAACTATATCTGAAATGCCTATCGGCACCTATATCTGAAATGCCTATCGGCACCTATTTTTGAAATGCCTATCGGAAACTACATCTGAAATGCCTATCAGCACCTATATTTGAAATGCCTATCGGCAACCATATCTGGAATGCTCATCGGCACCTATATTTGAAATCCCTATCGGCTTCTATATCTGAAATGCCTATCGGCACCTATTTTTAAAATGCCAATCTCAACTATATCTGAAATGCCTATCAGCACCTATATCTGAAATGCCTATCGGTACATATTTTTGAAATGCCTATCGGAAACTACATCTGAAATGATTATCAGCACTTATATTTGAAATGTCTATCGGCAGCCATATCTGGAATGCCTATCGGCACCTATATTTGAAATGCCTATCGGCTTCTATATCTGAAATGCCTATCGGCACCTATTTTTAAAATACCAATCGGCAACTATATCTGAAATGCCTATCGGCACCTATATCTGAAATGCCTATCGGCATATATTTTTGAAATGCTTTTCGGAAACTACATCTGAAATGCCTATCTGCTCCTATATTTGAAATGCCTATCGGCAACCATATCTGAAATGCCTATCGACACCTATATTTAAAATACCTATCGGCTTCTATATCTGAAATGCCTATCGGCACCTGTTTTTAAAATGCCAATCGGCAACTATATCTGAAATGCCTATCGGCACCTATATCCGAAATGCCAATCGGCATCAATTTTTGAAATGCCTATCGGAAACTACATCTAAAATGCCTATCAGCACCTATATTTGAAATGCCTATCGGCAACTATATCTGCAATGCCTATCGGCACCTATATTTGAAATGCCTATCGGCTTCTATATCTGAAATGCCTATCGGCACCTATTTTTTAAATGCCAATTGACAACTATATCTGAAATGACTATCGGCACCTATATCTGAAATGCCTATCGGCACATATTTTTGAAATGCCTATCGGAAACTACATCTAAAATGCCTATCAGCACCTATATTTGAAATGCCTATCGGCAACCATATCTGAAATGCCTATCGACACCTATATTTGAAATACCTATCGGCTTCTATATCTGAAATGCCTATCGGCACCTATTTTTAAAATGCCAAACGGCAACTATATCTGAAATGCCTATCGGCACCTATATCTGAAATGCCTATCGGCACCTATTTTTGAAATGCCTATCGGAAACTACATCTGAAATGCCTATCAGCACCTATATTTAAAATGCCTATCGGCAACCATATCTGGAATGCCTATCGGCGCCTATATTTGAAATGCCTATCGGCTTCTATATCTGAAATGCCTATCGGCACCTATTTTTAAAATGCCAATCGGCATTTATATCTGAAGTGCCTATCGGCACCTATATCTGAAATGCCTATCGGCACCTATTTTTGAAATGCCTATCGAAAACTACTTCTGAAATGCCTATCAGCACCCATATTTGAAATGCCTATCGGCAGCCACATCAGAAATGCCTATCAGCACCTATATCTGAAATGCCTTTCGGCATTTATATCTGAAATGCCGATCGACACCTATATTTGAAATGCCTATCGGCACTTTTAATTTAAATGCCTATCGGCAACTATATCTGATAAGCCTATCGGCACCTATATCTGAAATGTCTATCGGCACCTATTTTTGAAATGCCAATCTTTAAGTATATCTGAAATGCCTATCAGCACCTATATCTAAAATGCCTATCGGAACCTATTTTTGAAATGCCTATCGGAAACTACATCTGAAATGACTATCAGCACCTATATTTAAAATGCCTATCGGCAACCATATCTGAAATGCAAATCCACACCTATATTTGAAATACCTATCGGCTTCTATATCTAAAATGCCTATCGGCACCTATTTTTAAAATGCCAATCGGTAAGTATATCTGAAATGCCTATCGGCACCTATATCTAAAATGCCTATCGGAACCTATTTTTGAAATGCCTATCGGAAACTACATCTGAAATGACTATCAGCACCTATATTTGAAATGCCTATCGGCAACCATATCTGAAATGCCCATCCACACCTATATTTGAAATACCTATCGGCTTATATATCTGAAATGCCTATCGGCACCTATTTTTAAAATGCCAATCGGCAACTATATCTGAAATGCCAATCGGCACCTATATTTGAAATGCCTATCGGCACCTATTTTTGAAATGCCTATCGGGAACTACATCTGAAATGCCTATCAGCACTTATATTTGAAATGCCTATCGGCAACCATATCTGAAATGCTATCGACACCTATATTTGAAATCCCTATCGGCTTTTATATCTGAAATGCCTATCGGCACCTATTTTTGAAATGCCAATCGGCAACTATATCTGAAATGCCAATCGGCACCTATATCTGAAATGCCTATCGACACCTATTTTTAAAATGCCAATTGGCAACTATATCTAAAATGCCTATCGGCACCTATATCACAAATGCCTATCGGAACCTATTTTTGAAATGCCTATCGGAAACTACATCTGAAATGACTATCAGCACCTATATTTGAAATGCCTATCGGCAACCATATCTGAAATGCCTATCCACACCTATATTTGAAATACCTATCGGCTTCTATATCTAAAATGCCTATCGGCACCTATTTTTAAAATGCCAATCGGTAAGTATATCTGAAATGCCTATCGGCACCTATATCTAAAATGCCTATCGGAACCTATTTTTGAAATGCCTATCGGAAACTACATCTGAAATGACTATCAGCACCTATATTTGAAATGCCTATCGGCAACCATATCTGAAATACCTATCCACACCTATATTTGAAATACCTATCGGCTTCTATATCTAAAATGCCTATCGGCACCTATTTTTAAAATGCCAATCGGTAAGTATATCTGAAATGCCTATCGGCACCTATATCTAAAATGCCTATCGGCACCTATTTTTTAAATGCCAATCGGCAACTACATCTGAAATGCCTATCGGCTTATATATCTGAAATGCCTATCGGCACCTATTTTTAAAATGACAATCGGCAACTATATCTGAAATGCCAATCGGCACCTATATCTGAAATGCCTATCGACACCTATTTTTAAAAGCCAATTGGCAACTATATCCGAAATGCCTGTCGGCACCTATATCTGAAATGCCTATCGACACCTATTTTTTAAATGCCAATTGGCAACTATATCTGAAGTGACTATCGGCACCTATATTTGAAATGCCTATCGGCAACCATATCTGAAATGCCTATCCACACCTATATTTGAAATACCTATCGGCTTCTATATCTAAAATACCTATCGGCACCTATTTTTAAAATGCCAATCGGTAAGTATATCTGTAATGCCAATCGGCACCTATATCTAAAATGCCTATCGGAACCTATTTTTGAAATGCCTATCGGAAACTACATCTGAAATGACTATCAGCACCTATATTTGAAATGACTATCGGCAACCATATCTGAAATGCCTATCCACACCTATATTTGAAATACCTATCGGCTTCTATATCTAAAATGCCTATCGGCACCTATTTTAAAATGCCAATCGGCAACTACATCTGAAATGCCTATCGGCTTGTATATCTGAAATGCCTATCGGCACCTATTTTTAAAATGCCAATCGGCAACTATATCTGAAATGCCAATCGGCACCTATATCTGAAATGCCTATCGGCACCTATTTTTGAAATGCCTATCGGAAACTACATCTGAAATGCCTATCAGCACCTATATTTGAAAGGCCTATCGGCAACCATATCTGAAATGCCTATCGACACCTATATTTGAAATCCCTATCGGCTTCTATATCTGAAATGCCTATCGGCACCTATTTTTAAAATGCCAATCGGCAACTATATCTGAAATGCCAATCGGCACCTATATCTGAAATGCCTATCGACACCTATTTTTAAAATGCCAATTGGCAACTATATCTGAAATGCCTATCGGCACCTATATCTGAAATGCCTATCGGTACCTATTTTTGAAATGCCTATCGGAAACTACATCTGAAATGATTATCAGCACTTATATTTGAAATGCCTATCGGCAACCATATCTGGAATGCCTATCGGCACCTATATTTGAAATGCCTATCGGCTTCAATATCTGAAATGCCTATCGGCACCTATTTTTAAAATGCCAATCGGCAACTATATCTGAAATGCCTATCAGAACCTATATCTGAAATGCCTATCGGCATCTATTTTTGAAATGCCTATCGGAAACTACATCTGAAATGCCTATCAGCAACTATATTTGAAATGCCTATCGGCAACCATATCTAGAATGCCTATCGGCGCCTATATTTTAAATGCCTATCGGCTTCTATATCTGAAATGCCTATCGGCACCTATTTTTAAAATGCCAATCGGCATTTATATCTGAAGTGCCTATCGGCACCTATATCTGAAATGCCTATCGGCACCTATTTTTGAAATGCCTATCAGCACCTATATTTGAAATGCCTATCGGCAACCACATCAGAAATGCCTATCGGCACCTATATCTGAAATCCCTTTCGGCATTTATATCTGAAATGCCGATCGACACCTATATTTGAAATGCCTATCGGCACTTTTATTTTAAATGCCTATCGGCAACTATATCTGATAAGCCTATCGGCACCTATATCTGAAATGCCTATCGGCACCTATTTTTGAAATGCCAATCTTTAAGTATATCTGAAATGCCTATCGGCACCTATATCTAAAATGCCTATCGGAAACTACATCTGAAATGACTATCAGCACCTATATTTGAAATGCCTATCGGCAACCATATCTGAAATGCCTATCCACACCTATATTTGAAATACCTATCGGCTTCTATATCTAAAATGCCTATCGGCACCTATTTTTAAAATGCCAATCGGTAAGTATATCTGAAATGCCTATCGGCACCTATATCTAAAATGCCTATCGGAACATATTTTTGAAATGCCTATCGGAAACTACATCTGGAATGACTATCAGCACCTATATTTGAAATGCCTATCGGCAACCATATCTGAAATGCCTATCCACACCTATATTTGAAATACCTATCGGCTTCTATATCTAAAATGCCTATCGGCACCTATTTTTAAAATGCCAATCGGTAAGTATATCTGAAATGCCTATCGGCACCTATATCTAAAATGCCTATCGGCACCTATTTTTAAAATGCCAATCGGCAACTACATCTGAAATGCCTATCGGCCTATATATCTGAAATGCCTATCGGCACCTATTTTTAAAATGCCAATCGGCAACTATGTCTGAAATGCCAATCGGCACCTATATCTGAAATGCCTATCGACACCTATTTTTAAAATGCCAATTGGCAACTATATCTGAAATGCCTATCGGCACCTATATCTGAAATGCCTATCGACACCTATTTTTAAAATGCCAATTGGCAACTATATCTGAAATGCCTATCGGCACCTATATCTGAAATGCCTATCGGTACCTATTTTTGAAATGCCTATCGGAAACTACATCTGAAATAATTATCAGCACTTATATTTGAAATGCCTATCGGCAACCATATCTGGAATGCCTATCGGCACCTATATTTGAAATGCCAATCGGCTTCTATATCTGAAATGCCTATCGGCACCTATTTTTAAAATACCAATCGGCAACTATATCTGAAATGCCTATCGGCACCTATATCTGAAATGCCTATCGGCAATAATTTTTGAAATGCCTTTCGGAAACTACATCTGAAATGCCTATCTGCTCCTATATTGGAAATGCCTATCGGCAACCATATCTGAAATGCCTATCGACACCTATATTTGAAATACCTATCGGTTTCTATATCTGAAATGCCTATCGGCACCTATTTTTTAAATGCCAATTGGCAACTATATCTGAAATGCCTATCGGCACCTATATCCGAAATGCCTATCGGCATCAATTTTTGAAATGCCTATCGGAAACTACATCTAAAATGCCTATCAGCACCTATATTTGAAATGCCTATCGGCAACTATATCTGCAATGCCTATCGGCACCTATATTTTAAATGCTTATCGGCTTCTATATCTAAAATGCCTATCGGCACCTATTTTTTAAATGCCAATTGGCAACTATATCTGTAATGACTACCGGCACCTATATCTGAAGTGCCTATCGGCACCTATTTTTGAAATGCCTATCGAAAACTACATCTGAAATGCCTATTAGCACCTATATTTGAAATGCCTATCGGAAACTACATCTGAAATGCCTATCAGCACCTATATTTGAAATCCCTATCGGCACCCATATCTGGAATGCCTATCAGCACCTATATTTGAAATGCCTATCGGCTTCTATATCTGAAATGCCTATCGGCACCTATTTTTAAAATGCCAATCGGCAACTATATCTGAAATGCCTATCGGCACCTATATCTAAAATGCCTATCGGCACCTATTTTTGAAATGCCTATCGGAAACTACATCTGAAATGCCTATCAGCACCTATATTTGAAATGCCTATCGGCAACCATATCTGAAATGCCTATCGACACCTATATTTGAAATACCTATCGACTTCTATATCTGAAATGCATATCGGTACCTATTTTTAAAATGCCAATCGGTAACTATATCTGAAATGCCTATCGGCACCTATATCTGAAATGCCTATCGGCACCATTTTTTGAAATGCCTTTCGGAAACTACATCCGGAATGCCTATCAGCACCTATATTTGAAATGCCTATCGGCAACCATATCTGGAATGCCTATCAGCACCTATATTTGAAATGCCTATCGGCTTCTATATCTGAAATGCCTATTGACACCAATTTTTGAAATGCCTATCGGAAACTACATCTGAAATGCCTATCAGCACCTATATTTGAAATGCCTATCGGCAACCATATCTGGAATGCTCATCGGCACCTATATTTGAAATGCCTATCGGCTTATATATCTGAAATGCCTATCGGCACCTATTTTTAAAATGCCAATCGGCAACTATATCTGAAATGCATATCGGCACCTATATCTGAAATGCCTATCGGCACCTATTTTTGAAATGCCTATCGAAAACTACATCTGAAATGCCTATCAGCGCCTATATTTGAAATGCTTATCGGCAACTATATCTGAAATGCCTATCGACACCTATATTTAAAATCCCTATCGGCTTCTATATCTGAAATGCCTATCGGCACAAATTTTTAAAATGCAAATCGGCAACTATATCTGAAATGCCTATCGGCACCTATATCTGAAATGCCTATCGGCACCAATTTTTGAAATGCCTATCGGAAACTACATCTGAAATGCCTATCAGCACCTATGTTTGAAGTGCCTATCGGCAACCATATCTGGAATGCTCATCGGCACCTATATTTGAAATGCCTATCGGCTTATATATCTGAAATGCCTATCGGCACCTATTTTTAAAATGCCAATCGGCAACTATATCTGAAATGCCTATCGGCACCTATATCTGAAATGCCTATCGGCACCTATTTTTGAAATGCCTATCGGAAACTACATCTGAAATGCCTATCAGCAACTATATTTGAAATGCCTATCGGCAATCATATCTGAAATGCCTATCGACATCTATATTTGAAATCCCTATCGGCTTCTGATCTGAAATGCCTATCGGCACCTATTTTTAAAATGCCAAATGGCAACTATATCTGAAATGCCTATCGGCACCTATATCTGAAATGCCTATCGGCACCTATTTTTGAAATGCCAATCTTAAAGTATATCTAAAATGCCTATCGGCACCTATATCTAAAATGCCTATCGGAACCTATTTTTGAAATGCCTATCGGAAACTACATCTGAAATGACTATCAGCACCTATATTTGAAAAGCCTATCGGCAACCATATCTGAAATGCCTATCCACACCTATATTTAAAATACCTATCGGCTTCTATATCTAAAATGCCTATCGGCACCTATTTTTAAAATGCCAATCGGTAAGTATATCTGAAATGCCTATCGGCACCTATATCTAAAATGCCTATCGGAACCTATTTTTGAAATGTCTATCGGAAACTACATCTGAAATGACTATTAGCACCTATATTTGAAATGCCTATCGGCAAACATATCTGAAATGCCTATCCACACCTATATTTGAAATACCTATCGGCTTCTATATCTAAAATGCCTATCGGCACCTATTTTTAAAATGCCAATCGGCAACTATGTCTGAAATGCCAATCGGCACCTATATCTGAAATGCCTATCGACACCTATTTTTAAAATGCCAATTGGCAACTATATCTGAAATACCTATCGGCACCTATATCTGAAATGCCTATCGACACCTATTTTTAAAATGCCAATTGGCAACTATATCTGAAATGCCTATCGGCACCTATATCTGAAATGCCTATCGGTACCTATTTTTGAAATGCCTATCGGAAACTACATCTGAAATGATTATCAGCACTTATATTTGAAATGCCTATCGGCAACCATATCTGGAATGCCTATCGGCACCTATATTTGAAATGCCTATCGGCTTCTATATCTGAAATGCCTATTGACACCAATTTTTTAAATGCCTATCGGAAACTACATCTGAAATGCCTATCAGCACCTATATTTGAAATGCCTATCGGCAACCATATCTGGAATGCTCATCGGCACCTATATTTAAAATGCCTATCGGTTTATATATCTGAAATGCCTATCGGCACCTATTTTTAAAATGCCAATCGGCAACTATATCTGAAATGCCTATCGGCACCTATATCTGAAATGCCTATCGGCACCTATTTTTGAAATGCCTATCGGAAACTACATCTGAAATGCCTATCAGCACCTATATTTGAAATGCTTATCGGCAACTATATCTGAAATGCCTATCGACACCTATATTTAAAATCCCTATCGGCTTCTATATCTGAAATGCCTATCGGCACCTATTTTTAAAATGCCAATCGGCAACTATATCTGAAAGGCCTATCGGCACCTATATCTGAAATGCCTATCGGCACCAATTTTTGAAATGCCTATCGGAAACTACATCTGAAATGCCTATCAGCACCTATATTTGAAATGTCTATCGGCAACCATATCTGGAATGCTCATCGGCACCTATATTTGAAATGCCTATCGGCTTATATATCTGAAATGCCTATCGGCCCCTATTTTTAAAATGCCAATCGGCAACTATATCTGAAATGCCTATCGGCACCTATATCTGAAATGCCTATCGGCACCTATTTTTGAAATGCCTATCGGAAACTACATCTGAAATGCCTATCAGCACCTACATTTGAAATGCCTATCGGCAATCATATCTGAAATGCCTATCGACACCTATATTTGAAATACCTATCGGCTTCTATATCTGAAATGCCTATCGGCACCTATTTTTCAAATGCCAATCGGCAACTATATCTGAAATGCCTATCGGCACCTATATCTGAAATGCCTATCGGCACCAATTTTTGAAATGCCTATCGGAAACTACATCTGAAATGCCTATCAGCACCTATATTTGAAATGCCTATCGGCAACCATATCTGGAATGCCTATCGGCACCTATATTTGAAATGCCTATCGGCTTCTATATCTGAAATGCCTATCGGCACCTATTTTTAAATTGCCAATAGGCAACTATATCTGAAATGCCAATCGGCACCTATATCTGAAATGCCTATCGGCACCTATTTTTGAAATGCCTATCGGAAACTACATCTGAAATGCCTATCAGCACCTATATTTGAAATGCCTATCGGCAACCATATCTGGAATGTCTATCCGCGCCTATATTTGAAATGCCTATCGGCTTCTATATCTAAAATGCCTATCGGCACCTATTTTTAAAATGCCAATCGGCAACTATATCTGAAGTGTCTATCGGCACCTATATCTCTAATGCCTATCGGCACCTATTTTTGAAATGCCTATCGAAAACTACATCTGAAATGCCTATCAGCATTTATATTTGAAATGCCTATCGGCAACCACATCAGAAATGCCTATCGGCACCTATATCTGAAATGCCCTACTGCATTTATATCTGAAATGCCGATCGACACCTATATTTGAAATGCCTATCGGCACCTATATTTTAAATGCCTATCGGCAACTATATCTGATATGCCTATCGGCACCTATATCTGAAATGCCTATCGGCACCTATTTTTGAAATGCCTATCGGAAACTACATCTAAAATGCCTATCGGCACCTATTTTTAAAATGCCAATCGGAAAGTATATCTGAAATGCCTCTCGGCACCTATAAATGAAATGCCTATCGGAACCTATTTTTGAAATGCCTATCGGAAACAACATCTGAAATGACTATCAGCACCTATATTTGAAATGCCTATCGGCAACCATATCTGAAATGCCTATCCACACCTGTATTTGAAATACCTATCGGCTTCTATATCTAAAATGCCTATCGGCACCTATTTTTAAAATGCCAATCGGCAACTATATCTAAAATGCCTATCGGCACCTATATCTGAAATGCCTATCGGCACCAACTTTTGAAATGCCTATCGGAAACTCCATCTGAAATGCCTATCAGCACTTATATTTGAAATGCCTATCGGCAACCATATCTGGAATGCCTATCGGCACCTATATTTGAAATGCACATCGGCTTCTATATCTGAAATGCCTATCGGCACCTATTTTTAAAATACCAATCGGCAACTATATCTGAAATGCCTATCGGCACCTATATCTGAAATGCCTATCGGCATATATTTTTGAAATGCCTTTCGGAAACTACATCTGAAATGCCTATCAGCACCTATATTTGAAATGCCTATCGGCTTCTATATCTGAAATGCCTATCGGCACCTATTTTTAAAATGCCAATCGGCAACTATATCTGAAATGCCTATCGGCACCTTTATCCGAAATGCCTATCGGCATCAATTTTTGAAATACCTATCGGAAACTACATCTAAAATGCCTATCAGCACCTATATTTGAAATGCCTATCGGCAACTATATCTGCAATGCCTATCGGCACCTATATTTTAAATGCCTATCGGCTTCTATATCTGAAATGCCTATCGGCACCTATTTTTTAAATGCCAATTGGCAACTATATCTGAAATGACTATCGGCACCTATATTTGAAATGCCTATCGGCAACCATATCTGAAATGCCTATCCACACCTATATTTGAAATACCTATCGGCTTCTATATCTAAAATACCTATCGGCACCTATTTTTAAAATGCCAATCGGTAAGTATATCTGAAATGCCAATCGGCACCTATATCTAAAATGCCTATCGGAACCTATTTTTGAAATGCCTATCGGAAACTACATCTGAAATGACTATCAGCACCTATATTTGAAATGCCTATCGGCAACCATATCTGAAATGCCTATCCACACCTATATTTGAAATACCTATCGGCTTCTATATCTAAAATGCCTATCGGCACCTATTTTAAAATGCCAATCGGCAACTACATCTGAAATGCCTATCGGCTTATATATCTGAAATGCCTATCGGCACCTATTTTTAAAATGCCAATCGGCAACTATATCTGAAATGCCAATCGGCACCTATATCTGAAATGCCTATCGGCACCTATTTTTGAAATGCCTATCGGAAACTACATCTGAAATGCCTATCAGCACCTATATTTGAAATGCCTATCGGCAACCATATCTGAAATGCCTATCGACACCTATATTTGAAATCCCTATCGGCTTCTATATCTGAAATGCCTATCGGCACCTATTTTTAAAATGCCAATCGGCAACTATATCTGAAATGCCAATCGGCACCTATATCTGAAATGCCTATCGACAACTATTTTTAAAATGCCAATTGGCAACTATATCTGAAATGCCTATCGGCACCTATATCTGAAATGCCTATCGGTACCTATTTTTGAAATGCCTATCGGAAACTACATCTGAAATGATTATCAGCACTTATATTTGAAATGCCTATCGGCAACCATATCTGGAATGCCTATCGGCACCTATATTTGAAATGCCTATCGGCTTCAATATCTGAAATGCCTATCGGCACCTATTTTTAAAATACCAATCGGCAACTATATCTGAAATGCCTATCGGCACATATATCTGAAATGCCTATCGGCATATATTTTTGAAATGCCTTTCGGAAACTACATCTGAAATGCCTATCTGCTCCTATATTTGAAATGCCTATCGGCAACCATATCTGAAATGCCTATCGATACCTATATTTGAAATACCTATCGGCTTCTATATCTGAAATGCCTATCGGCACCTGTTTTTAAAATGCCTATCGGCAACTACCTATATCTGAAATGCCTATCGGCACCTATATCTGAAATGCCTATCGGCATATATTTTTGAAATGCCTTTCGGAAACTACATCTGAAATGCCTATCAGCACCTATATTTGAAATGCCTATCGGCTTCTATATCTGAAATGCCTATCGGCACCTATTTTTAAAATGCCAATCGGCAACTATATCTGAAATGCCTATCGGCACCTTTATCCGCAATGCCTATCGGCATCAATTTTTGAAATACTTATCGGAAACTACATCTAAAATGCCTATCAGCACCTATATTTGAAATGCCTATCGGCAACTATATCTGCAATGCCTATCGGCAACTATATTTTAAATGCCTATCGGCTTCTATATCTGAAATGCCTATCGGCACCTATTTTTTAAATGCCAATTGGCAACTATATCTGAAATGACTATCGGCACCTATATATGAAATGCCTATCGGCAACCATATCTGGAATGCCTATCAGCACCTATATTTGAAATGCCTATCGGCTTCTATATCTGAAATGCCTATTGACACCAATTTTTGAAATGCCTATCGGAAACTACATCTGAAATGCCTATCAGCACCTATATTTGAAATGCCTATCGGCAACCATATCTGAAATGCCTATCGACACCTATATTTGGAATCCCTATCGGCTTCTATATCTGAAATGCCTATCGGCACCTATTTTTAAAATGCCAATTGGCAACTATATCTGAAATGCCTATCGGCACCTATATCTGAAATGCCTATCGGTACCTATTTTTGAAATGCCTATCGGAAACTACATCTGAAATGATTATCAGCACTTATATTTGAAATGCCTATCGGCAACCATATCTGGAATGCCTATCGGCACCTATATTTGAAATGCCTATCGGCTTCAATATCTGAAATGCCTATCGGCACCTATTTTTATAATACCAATCGGCAACTATATCTGAAATGCCTATCGGCACATATATCTGAAATGCCTATCGGCATATATTTTTGAAATGCCTTTCGGAAACTACATCTGAAATGCCTATCTGCTCCTATATTTGAAATGCCTATCGGCAACCATATCTGAAATGCCTATCGATACCTATATTTGAAATACCTATCGGCTTTTATATCTGAAATGCCTATCGGCACCTGTTTTTAAAATGCCAATCGGCAACTATATCTGAAATGCCTATCGACACCTATATCCGAAATGCCTATCGGCAACAAATTTTTGAAATGCCTATCGGAAACTACATCTAAAATGCCTATCAGCACCTATATTTGAAATGCCTATCGGCAACTATATCTGCAATGCCTATCGGCACCTATATTTAAAATGCCTATCGGCTTCTATATCTGAAATGCCTATCGGCACCTATTTTTTAAATGCCAATTGGCAACTATATCTGAAATGACTATCGGCACCTATATCTGAAATTCCTATCGGCACCTATTTTTGAAATGCCTATCGAAAATTACATCTGAAATGCCTATCAGCACCTATATTTGAAATGCCTATAGGAAACTACATCTGAAATGCCTATCAGCACCTATATTTGAAATGCCTATCGGCAACCATTTTTTGAAATGCCTATCGGAAACTACATCCGGAATGCCTATCAGCACCTATATTTGAAATGCCTATCGGCAACCATATCTGGAATGCCTATCGGCACCTATATTTGATATGCCTATCGGCTTCTATATCTGAAATGCCTATCGACACCAATTTTTGAAATGCCTATCGGAAACTACATCTGAAATGCCTATCAGCACCTATATTTGAAATGCCTAACGGCAACCATATCTGGAATGCTCATCGGCACTTATATTTGAAATGCCTATCGGCTTATATATCTGAAATGCCTATCGGCACCTATTTTTAAAATGCCAATCGGCAACTATATCTGAAATGCCTATCGGCTTATATATCTGAAATGCCTATCGGCACCTATATCTAAAATGCCTATCGGAACCTATTTTTGAAATGCCTATCGGAAACTACATCTGGAATGACTATCAGCACCTATATTTGAAATGCCTATCGGCAACCATATCTGAAATGCCTATCCACACCTATATTTGAAATACCTATCGGCTTCTATATCTAAAATGCCTATCGGCACCTATTTTTAAAATGCCAATCGGCAACTACATCTGAAATGCCTATCGGCTTATATATCTGAAATGCCTATCGGCACCTATTTTAAAAATGCCAATCGGCAACTATGTCTGAATGCCAATCGGCACCTATATCTGAAATGCCTATCGACACCTATTTTTAAAATGCCAATTGGCAACTATATCTGAAATGCCTATCGGCACCTATATCTGAAATGCCTATCGACACCTATTTTTAAAATGCCAATTGGCAACTATATCTGAAATGCCTATCGGCACCTATATCTGAAATGCCTATCGGTACCTATTTTTGAAATGCCTATCGGAAACTACATCTGAAATGATTATCAGCACTTATATTTGAAATGCCTATCGGCAACCATATCTGGAATGCCCATCGGCGCCTATATTTGAAATGCCTATCGGCTTCTATATCTAAAATGCCTATCGGCACCTATTTTTAAAATGGCAATCGGCAACTATATCTGAAGTGCCTATCGGCACCTATATCTCAAATGCCTATCGGCACCTATTTTTGAAATGCCTATCGAAAACTACATCTGAAATGCCTATCAGCATTTATATTTGAAATGCCTATCGGCAACCACATCAGAAATGCCTATCGGCACCTATATCTGAAATGCCCTACGGCATTTATATCTGAAATGCCGGTCGACACCTATATTTGAAATGCCTATCGGCTCCTATATTTTTAATGCCTATCGGCAACTATATCTGATATGCCTATCGGCACCTATATCTGAAATGCCTATCGGCACCTATTTTTGAAATGCCTATCGGAAACTACATCTAAAATGCCTATCGGCACCTATTTTTAAAATGCCAATCGGAAAGTATATCTGAAATGCCTATCGGCACCTATAATTGAAATGCCTATCGGAACCTATTTTTGAAATGCCTATCGGAAACAACATCTGAAATGACTATCAGTACCTATATTTGAAATGCCTATCGGCAACCATATCTGAAATGCCTATCCACACCTGTATTTGAAATACTTATCGGCTTCTATATCTAAAATGCCTATCGGCACCTATTTTTAAAATGCCAATCGGCAACTATATCTGAAATGCCTATCGGCACCTATATCTGAAATGCCTATCGGCACCAACTTTTGAAATGCCTATCGGAAACTCTATCTGAAATGCCTATCAGCACCTATATTTGAAATGCCTATCGGCAACCATATCTGGAATGCCTATCGGCACCTATATTTGAAATGCCTAATGGGTTCTATATCTGAAATGCCCATTGACACCTATTTTTAAAATGCCAATTGGCAACTATATCTGAAATGATTATCGGCACCTATATCTGAAATGCCTATCGGTACCTATTTTTGAAATGCCTATCGGAAATTACATCTGAAATGATTATCAGCACTTATATTTGAAATGCCTATCGGCAACCATATCTGGAATGCCTATCGGCACCTATATTTGAAATGCCTATCGGCTTCTATATCTGAAATGCCTATCGGCACCTATTTTTAAAATGCCAATCGGCAACTATATCTGAAATGCCTATCGGCACCTATATCTGAAATGCCTATCGGCACCAACTTTTGAAATGCCTATCGGAAACTACATCTGAAATGCCTATCTGCTCCTATATTTGAAATGCCTATCGGCAACCATATCTGAAATGCCTATCGACACCTATATTTGAAATATCTATCGGCTTCTATATCTGAAATGCCTATCGGCACCTGTTTTTAAAATGCCAATCGGCAACTATATCTGAAATGCCTGTCGGCACCTATATCCGAAATGCCTATCGGCATCAATTTTTGAAATGCCTATCGGAAACTACATCTGAAATGCCTATCAGCACCTATATTTGAAATGCTTATCGGCAACCATATCTGAAATGCCTATCGACACCTATATTTGAAATCCCTATCGGCTTCTATATCTGAAATGCCTATCGGCACCTATTTTTAAAATGCAAATCGGCATTTATATCTGAAGTGCCTATCGGCACCTATATCTGAAATGCCTATCGGCACCTATTTTTGAAATGCCTATCGAAAACTACATCTGAAATGCCTATCAGCACCTATATTTGAAATGCCTATCGGCAACCACATCAGAAATGCCTATCGGCACCTATATCTGAAATGCCTTTCGGCATTTATATCTGAAATGCCGGTCGACACCTATATTTGAAATGCCTATCGGCACTTTTATTTTAAATGCCTATCGGCAACTATATCTGTTAAGCCTATCGGCACCTATATCTGAAATGCCTATCGGCACCTATTTTTGAAATGCCAATCTTTAAGTATATCTGAAATGCCTATCTACACCTATATTTGAAATACCTATCGGCTTCTATATTTAAAATGCCTATCGGCACCTATTTTTAAAATGCCAATCGGCAACTACATCTGAAATGCCTATCGGCTTATATATCTGAAATGCATATCGGCACCTATTTTTAAAATGCCAATCGGTAACTATATCTGAAATGCCTATCGGCACCTATATCTGAAATGCCTATCTGCACCATTTTTTGAAATGCCTTTCGGAAACTACATCTGAAATGCCTATCAGCACCTATATTTGAAATGCCTATCGGCAACCATATCTGAAATGCCTATCGACGCCTATATTTGAAATCCCTATCGGCTTCTATATCTGAAATGCCTATCGGCACCTATTTTTAAAATGCCAATCGGCAACTATATCTGAAATGCCAATCGGCACCTATATCTGAAATGCCTATCGACACCTATTTTTAAAATGCCAAATAGCAACTATATCTGAAATGCTTATCGGCAACCATATCTGGAATGCCTATCGGCACCTATATTTGAAATGCCTATCGGCTTCTATATCTGAAATGCCTAGCGGCCCCTATTTTTTAAATACCAATCATCAACTATATCTGAAATGCCTATCGGCACCTATATCTGCAATGCCTATCGGCACCTATTTTTGAAATGCCTATCGGAAACTCCATCTGAAATGCCTATCAGCACCTATATTTGAAATGCCTATCGGCAACCATATCTGGAATGCCTATCGGCACCTATATTTGAAATGCCTATCGGCAACCATATCTGGAATGCCTATCGGCACCTATATTTGAAATGCCTATCGGCTTCTATATCTGAAATGCCTATCGACACCTATTTTTAAAATGCCAATCGGCAACTATATCTGAAATGCCTATCGGCACCTATATCTGAAATGCCTATCGGCACCTATTTTTGAAATGCCTATCGGAAACTACATCTGAAATGCCTATCAGCACCTTTATTTGAAATGCTTATCGGCAACCATATCTGAAATAGCTATCGACACCTATATTTGAAATCCCTATCGGCTTCTATATCTGAAATGCCTATCGGCACCTATTTTTAAAATGCCAATCGGCAACTATATCTGAAATGCCAATCGGCACCTATATCTGAAATGTCTATCGGCACCTATTTTTGAAATGCCTATCGGAAACTACATCTGAAATGCCTATCAGCACCTATATTTGAAATGCCTATCGGCAACCATATCTGGAATGCCTATCGGCGCCTATATTTGAAATGCCTATCGGCTACTATATCTAAAATGCCTATCGGCACCTATTTTTAAAATGCCAATCGGCAACTATATCTGAAGTGTCTATCGGCACCTATATTTCTAATGCCTATCGGCACCTATTTTTTAAATGCCTATCGAAAACTACATCTGAAATGCCTATCAGCATTTATATTTGAAATGCCTATCGGCAACCACATCAGAAATGCCTATCGGCACCTATATCTGAAATGCCCTACTGCATTTATATCTGAAATGCCGATCGACACCTATATTTGAAATGCCTATCGGCACCTATATTTTAAATGCCTATCGGCAACTATATCTGTATGCCTATCGGCACCTATATCTGAAATGCCTATCGGCACCTATTTTTGAAATGCCTATCGGAAACTACATCTAAAATGCCTATCGGCACCTATTTTTGAAATGCCAATCGGAAAGTATATCTGAAATGCCTATCGGCACCTATAATTGAAATGCCTATCGGAACCTATTTTTGAAATGCCTATCGGAGACAACATCTGAAATGACTATCAGCACCTATATTTGAAATGCCTATCGGCAACCATATCTGAAATGCCTATCCACACCTGTATTTGAAATACCTATCGGCTTCTATATCTAAAATGCCTATCGGCACCTATTTTTAAAATGCC
>JAVRKA010000952.1:0-36435 GCA_034508555.1 Venustoraphidia nigricollis | reverse complement strand
CAGATATAGAAGCCGATAGGCATTTCAAATATAGGTGCCGATAGGCATTCCAGATATGGTTGCCGATAGGCATTTCAAATAAAGGTGCTGATAGGCATTTCAGATGTAGTTTCCGATAGGCATTTCAAAAATAGGTGTCGATAGGCATTTCAGATATAGGTGTCGATAGGCATTTCAGATATAGGTGTCGATAGGCATTTCAGATATAGGTGTCGATAGGCATTTCAGATATAGGTGTCGATAGGCATTTCAGATATAGGTGTCGATAGGCATTTCAGATATAGTTGTCGATAGGCATTTCAGATATAGTTGTCGATAGGCATTTCAGATATAGGTGTCGATAGGCATTTCAGATATAGGTGTCGATAGGCATTTCAGATATAGGTGCCGATAGGCATTTCAGGTATAGTTGCCGATTGGCATTTTAAAAATAGGTGCCGGTAGGCATTTCAGATATAGAAGCCGATAGGCATTTCAAATATAGGTGCCGATAGGCATTCCAGATATGGTTGCCGATAGGCATTTCAAATATAGGTGCTGATAGGCATTTCAGATGTAGTTTCCGATAGGCATTTCAAAAATAGGTGTTGATAGGCATTTCAGATATAGGTGTCGATAGGCATTTCAGATATAGGTGTCGATAGGCATTTCAGATATAGGTGTCGATAGGCATTTCAGATATAGGTGTCGATAGGCATTTCAGATATAGGTGCCGATAGGCATTTCAGATATAGTTGCCGATTGGCATTTTAAAAATAGGTGCCGATAGGCATTTCAGATATAGAAGCCGATAGGCATTTCAAATATAGGTGCCGATAGGCATTCCAGATATGGTTGCCGATAGGCATTTCAAATATAGGTGCTGATAGGCATTTCAGATGTAGTTTCCGATAGGCATTTCAAAAATAGGTGTCGATAGGCATTTCAGAAATAGGTGTCGATAGGCATTTCAGATATAGGTGTCGATAGGCATTTCAGATATAGGTGTCGATAGGCATTTCAGATATAGGTGTCGATAGGCATTTCAGATATAGGTGTCGATAGGCATTTCAGATATAGGTGTCGATAGGCATTTCAGATATAGGTGTCGATAGGCATTTCAGATATAGGTGCCGATAGGCATTTCAGATATAGTTGCCGATTGGCATTTTAAAAATAGGTGCCGATAGGCATTTCAGATATAGAAGCCGATAGGCATTTCAGATATAGAAGCCGATAGGCATTTCAAATATAGGTGCCGATAGGCATTCCAGATATGGTTGCCGATAGGCATTTCAAATATAGGTGCTGATAGGCATTTCAGATGTAGTTTCCGATAGGCATTTCAAAAATAGGTGTCGATAGGCATTTCAGATATAGGTGTCGATAGGCATTTCAGATATAGGTGTCGATTGGCATTTCAGATATAGGTGTCGAAAGGCATTTCAGATATAGGATTCGATAGGCATTTCAGATATAGGTGTCGATAGGCATTTCAGATATAGGTGTCGATAGGCATTTCAGATATAGGTGTCGATAGGCATTTCAGATATAGGTGTCGATAGGCATTTCAGATATAGGTGCCGATAGGCATTTCAGATATAGTTGCCGACTGGCATTTTAAAAATAGGTGCCGATAGGCATTTCAGATATAGAAGCCGATAGGCATTTCAAATATAGGTGCCGATAGGCATTCCAGATATGGTTGCCGATAGGCATTTCAAATTTAGTTGCTGATAGGCATTTCAGATGTAGTTTCCGATAGGCATTTCAAAAATAGGTGTCGATAGGCATTTCAGATATAGGTGTCGATAGGCATTTCAGATATAGGTGTCGATAGGCATTTCAGATATAGGTGTCGATAGGCATTTCAGATATAGGTGTCGATAGGCATTTCAGATATAGGTGTCGATAGGCATTTCAGATATAGTTGTCGATAGGCATTTCAGATATAGTTGTCGATAGGCATTTCAGATATAGGTGTCGATAGGCATTTCAGATATAGGTGTCGATAGGCATTTCAGATATAGGTGCCGATAGGCATTTCAGGTATAGTTGCCGATTGGCATTTTAAAAATAGGTGCCGGTAGGCATTTCAGATATAGAAGCCGATAGGCATTTCAAATATAGGTGCCGATAGGCATTCCAGATATGGTTGCCGATAGGCATTTCAAATATAGGTGCTGATAGGCATTTCAGATGTAGTTTCCGATAGGCATTTCAAAAATAGGTGTTGATAGGCATTTCAGATATAGGTGTCGATAGGCATTTCAGATATAGGTGTCGATAGGCATTTCAGATATAGGTGTCGATAGGCATTTCAGATATAGGTGTCGATAGGCATTTCAGATATAGGTGCCGATAGGCATTTCAGATATAGTTGCCGATTGGCATTTTAAAAATAGGTGCCGATAGGCATTTCAGATATAGAAGCCGATAGGCATTTCAAATATAGGTGCCGATAGGCATTCCAGATATGGTTGCCGATAGGCATTTCAAATATAGGTGCTGATAGGCATTTCAGATGTAGTTTCCGATAGGCATTTCAAAAATAGGTGTCGATAGGCATTTCAGAAATAGGTGTCGATAGGCATTTCAGATATAGGTGTCGATAGGCATTTCAGATATAGGTGTCGATAGGCATTTCAGATATAGGTGTCGATAGGCATTTCAGATATAGGTGTCGATAGGCATTTCAGATATAGGTGTCGATAGGCATTTCAGATATAGGTGTCGATAGGCATTTCAGATATAGGTGCCGATAGGCATTTCAGATATAGTTGCCGATTGGCATTTTAAAAATAGGTGCCGATAGGCATTTCAGATATAGAAGCCGATAGGCATTTCAGATATAGAAGCCGATAGGCATTTCAAATATAGGTGCCGATAGGCATTCCAGATATGGTTGCCGATAGGCATTTCAAATATAGGTGCTGATAGGCATTTCAGATGTAGTTTCCGATAGGCATTTCAAAAATAGGTGTCGATAGGCATTTCAGATATAGGTGTCGATAGGCATTTCAGATATAGGTGTCGATTGGCATTTCAGATATAGGTGTCGAAAGGCATTTCAGATATAGGATTCGATAGGCATTTCAGATATAGGTGTCGATAGGCATTTCAGATATAGGTGTCGATAGGCATTTCAGATATAGGTGTCGATAGGCATTTCAGATATAGGTGTCGATAGGCATTTCAGATATAGGTGCCGATAGGCATTTCAGATATAGTTGCCGACTGGCATTTTAAAAATAGGTGCCGATAGGCATTTCAGATATAGAAGCCGATAGGCATTTCAAATATAGGTGCCGATAGGCATTCCAGATATGGTTGCCGATAGGCATTTCAAATTTAGTTGCTGATAGGCATTTCAGATGTAGTTTCCGATAGGCATTTCAAAAATAGGTGTCGATAGGCATTTCAGATATAGGTGTCATTAGGCATTTCAGATATAGGTGTCTATAGGCATTTCAGATATAGGTGTCGATAGGCATTTCAGATATAGGTGTCGATAGGCATTTCAGATATAGGTGTCGATAGGCATTTCAGATATAGGTGTCGATAGGCATTTCAGATATAGGTGCCGATAGGCATTTCTGATATAGTTGCCGATTGGCATTTTAAAAATAGGTGCCGATAGGCATTTCAGATATAGAAGCCGATAGGCATTTCAAATATAGGTGCCGATAGGCATTCCAGATATGGTTGCCGATAGGCATTTCAAATATAGGTGCTGATAGGCATTTCAGATGTAGTTTCCGATAGGCATTTCAAAAATAGGTGTCGATAGGCATTTCAGATATAGGTGTCGATAGGCATTTCAGATATAGGTGTCGATAGGCATATCAGATATAGGTGTCGATAGGCATTTCAGATATAGGTGCCGATAGGCATTTCAGATATAGTTGCCGATTGGCATTTTAAAAATAGGTGCCGATAGGCATTTCAGATATAGAAGCCGATAGGCATTTCAAATTTAGGTGCCGATAGGCATTCCAGATATGGTTGCCGATAGGCATTTCAAATATAGGTGCTGATAGGCATTTCAGATGTAGTTTCCGATAGGCATTTCAAAAATAGGTGTCGATAGGCATTTCAGATATAGGTGTCGATAGGCATTTCAGATATAGGGGTCGATAGGCATTTCAGATATAGGTGTCGATAGGCATTTCATATATAGGTGTCGATAGGCATTTCAGATATAGGTGTCGATAGGCATTTCAGATATAGGTGTCGATAGGCATTTCAGATATAGGTGTCGATAGGCATTTCAGATATAGGTGTCGATAGGCATTTCAGATATAGGTGCCGATAGGCATTTCAGATATAGTTGCCGATTGGCATTTTAAAAATAGGTGCCGGTAGGCATTTCAGATATAGAAGCCGATAGGCATTTCAAATATAGGTGCCGATAGGCATTCCATATATGGTTGCCGATAGGCATTTCAAATATAGGTGCTGATAGGCATTTCAGATGTAGTTTCCGATAGGCATTTCAAAAATAGGTGTCGATAGGCATTTCAGATATAGGTGTCGATAGGCATTTCAGATATAGGTGTCGATAGGCATTTCAGATATAGGTGTCGATAGGCATTTCAGATATAGGTGTCGATAGGCATTTCAGATATAGGTGCCGATAGGCATTTCAGATATAGTTGCCGATTGGCATTTTAAAAATAGGTGCCGATAGGCATTTCAGATATAGAAGCCGATAGGCATTTCAAATATAGGTGCCGATAGGCATTCCAGATATGGTTGCCGATAGGCATTTCAAATATAGGTGCTGATAGGCATTTCAGATGTAGTTTCCGATAGGCATTTCAAAAATAGGTGTCGATAGGCATTTCAGATAGAGGTGTCGATAGGCATTTCAGATATAGGTGTCGATAGGCATTTCAGATATAGGTGTCGATAGGCATTTCAGATATAGGTGTCGATAGGCATTTCAGATATAGGTGTCGATAGGCATTTCAGATATAGGCGTCGATAGGCATTTCAGATATAGGTGTCGATAGGCATTTCAGATATAGGTGCCGATAGGCATTTCAGATATAGTTGCCGATTGGCATTTTAAAAATAGGTGTCGATAGGCATTTCAGATATAGAAGCCGATAGGCATTTCAAATATAGGTGCCGATAGGCATTCCAGATATGGTTGCCGATAGGCATTTCAAATATAGGTGCTGATAGGCATTTCCGATGTAGTTTCCGATAGGCATTTCAAAAATAGGTGTCGATAGGCATTTCAGATATAGGTGTCGATAGGCATTTCAGATATAGGTGTCGATAGGCATTTCAGATATAGGTGTCGATTGGCATTTCAGATATAGGTGTCGATAGGCATTTCAGATATAGGTGTCGATAGGCATTTCAGATATAGGTGTCGATAGGCATTTCAGATATAGGTGTCGATAGGCATTTCAGATATAGGATTCGATAGGCATTTCAGATATAGGTGTCGATAGGCATTTCAGATATAGGTGTCGATAGGCATTTCAGATATAGGTGTCGATAGGCATTTCAGATATAGGTGTCGATAGGCATTTCAGATATAGGTGCCGATAGGCATTTCAGTTATAGTTGCCGATTGGCATTTTAAAAATAGGTGCCGATAGGCATTTCAGATATAGAAGCCGATAGGCATTTCAAATATAGGTGCCGATGGGCATTCCAGATATGGTTGCCGATAGGCATTTCAAATTTAGTTGCTGATAGGCATTTCAGATGTAGTTTCCGATAGGCATTTCAAAAATAGGTGTCGATAGGCATTTCAGATAGAGGTGTCGATAGGCATTTCAGATATAGGTGTCGATAGGCATTTCAGATATAGGTGTCGATAGGCATTTCAGATATAGGTGTCGATAGGCATTTCAGATATAGGTGTCGATAGGCATTTCAGATATAGGTGTCGATAGGCATTTCAGATATAGGTGTCGATAGGCATTTCATATATAGGTGCCGATAGGCATTTCTGATATAGTTGCCGATTGGCATTTTAAAAATAGGTGCCGATAGGCATTTCAGATATAGAAGCCGATAGGCATTTCAAATATAGGTGCCGATAGGCATTCCAGATATGGTTGCCGATAGGCATTTCAAATATAGGTGCTGATAGGCATTTCAGATGTAGTTTCCGATAGGCATTTCAAAAATAGGTGTCGATAGGCATTTCAGATATAGGTGTCGATAGGCATTTCAGATATAGGTGTCGATAGGCATTTCAGATATAGGTGTCGATAGGCATTTCAGATATAGGTGCCGATAGGCATTTCAGATATAGTTGCCGATTGGCATTTTAAAAATAGGTGCCGATAGGCATTTCAGATATAGAAGCCGATAGGCATTTCAAATTTAGGTGCCGATAGGCATTCCAGATATGGTTGCCGATAGGCATTTCAAATATAGGTGCTGATAGGCATTTCAGATGTAGTTTCCGATAGGCATTTCAAAAATAGGTGTCGATAGGCATTTCAGATATAGGTGTCGATAGGCATTTCAGATATAGGGGTCGATAGGCATTTCAGATATAGGTGTCGATAGGCATTTCAGATATAGGTGTCGATAGGCATTTCAGATATAGGTGTCGATAGGCATTTCAGATATAGGTGTCGATAGGCATTTCAGATATAGGTGTCGATAGGCATTTCAGATATAGGTGTCGATAGGCATTTCAGATATAGGTGCCGATAGGCATTTCAGATATAGTTGCCGATTGGCATTTTAAAAATAGGTGCCGGTAGGCATTTCAGATATAGAAGCCGATAGGCATTTCAAATATAGGTGCCGATAGGCATTCCATATATGGTTGCCGATAGGCATTTCAAATATAGGTGCTGATAGGCATTTCAGATGTAGTTTCCGATAGGCATTTCAAAAATAGGTGTCGATAGGCATTTCAGATATAGGTGTTGATAGGCATTTCAGATATAGGTGTCGATAGGCATTTCAGATATAGGTGTCGATAGGCATTTCAGATATAGGTGTCGATAGGCATTTCAGATATAGGTGCCGATAGGCATTTCAGATATAGTTGCCGATTGGCATTTTAAAAATAGGTGCCGATAGGCATTTCAGATATAGAAGCCGATAGGCATTTCAAATATAGGTGCCGATAGGCATTCCAGATATGGTTGCCGATAGGCATTTCAAATATAGGTGCTGATAGGCATTTCAGATGTAGTTTCCGATAGGCATTTCAAAAATAGGTGTCGATAGGCATTTCAGATAGAGGTGTCGATAGGCATTTCAGATATAGGTGTCGATAGGCATTTCAGATATAGGTGTCGATAGGCATTTCAGATATAGGTGTCGATAGGCATTTCAGATATAGGTGTCGATAGGCATTTCAGATATAGGCGTCGATAGGCATTTCAGATATAGGTGTCGATAGGCATTTCAGATATAGGTGCCGATAGGCATTTCAGATATAGTTGCCGATTGGCATTTTAAAAATAGGTGCCGATAGGCATTTCAGATATAGAAGCCGATAGGCATTTCAAATATAGGTGCCGATAGGCATTCCAGATATGGTTGCCGATAGGCATTTCAAATATAGGTGCTGATAGGCATTTCAGATGTAGTTTCCGATAGGCATTTCAAAAATAGGTGTCGATAGGCATTTCAGATATAGGTGTCGATAGGCATTTCAGATATAGGTGTCGATTGGCATTTCAGATATAGGTGTCGATAGGCATTTCAGATATAGGATTCGATAGGCATTTCAGATATAGGTGTCGATAGGCATTTCAGATATAGGTGTCGATAGGCATTTCAGATATAGGTGTCGATAGGCATTTCAGATATAGGTGTCGATAGGCATTTCAGATATAGGTGCCGATAGGCATTTCAGATATAGTTGCCGATTGGCATTTTAAAAATAGGTGCCGATAGGCATTTCAGATATAGAAGCCGATAGGCATTTCAAATATAGGTGCCGATAGGCATTCCAGATATGGTTGCCGATAGGCATTTCAAATTTAGGTGCTGATAGGCATTTCAGATGTAGTTTCCGATAGGCATTTCAAAAATAGGTGTCGATAGGCATTTCAGATATAGGTGTCGATAGGCATTTCAGATATAGGTGTCGATAGGCATTTCAGATATAGGTGTCGATAGGCATTTCAGATATAGGTGTCGATAGGCATTTCAGATATAGGTGTCGATAGGTATTTCAGATATAGGTGTCGATAGGCATTTCAGATATAGGTGCCGATAGGCATTTCAGATATAGTTGCCGATTGGCATTTTAAAAATAGGGGCCGATAGGCATTTCAGATATAGAAGCCGATAGGCATTTCAAATATAGGTGCCGATAGGCATTCCAGATATGGTTGCCGATAGGCATTTCAAATATAGGTGCTGATAGGCATTTCAGATGTAGTTTCCGATAGGCATTTCAAAAATAGGTGTCGATAGGCATTTCAGATATAGGTGTCGATAGGCATTTCAGATATAGGTGTCGATAGGCATTTCAGATATAGGTGTCGATAGGCATTTCAGATATAGGTGTCGATAGGCATTTCAGATATAGGTGTCGATAGGCATTTCAGATATAGGTGCCGATAGGCATTTCAGATATAGTTGCCGATTGGCATTTTAAAAATAGGTGCCGATAGGCATTTCAGATATAGAAGCCGATAGGCATTTCAAATATAGGTGCCGATAGGCATTCCAGATATGGTTGCCGATAGGCATTTCAAATATAGGTGCTGATAGGTATTTCAGATGTAGTTTCCGATAGGCATTTCAAAAATAGGTGTCGATAGGCATTTCAGATATAGGTGTCTTAGGCATTTCAGATATAGGTGTCGATAGGCATTTCAGATATAGGTGTCGATAGGCATTTCAGATATAGGTGTCGATAGGCATTTCAGATATAGGTGTCGATAGGCATTTCAGATATAGGTGTCGATAGGCATTTCAGATATAGGTGTCGATAGGCATTTCAGATATAGGTGCCGATAGGCATTTCAGATATAGTTGCCGATTGGCATTTTAAAAATAGGTGCCGATAGGCATTTCAGATATAGAAGCCGATAGGCATTTCAAATATAGGTGTCGAATGGCATTCCAGATATGGTTGCCGATAGGCATTTCAAATATAGGTGCTGATAGGCATTTCAGATGTAGTTTCCGATAGGCATTTCAAAAATAGGTGTCGATAGGCATTTCAGATATAGGTGTCGATAGGCATTTCAGATATAGGTGTCGATAGGCATTTCAGATATAGGTGTCGATAGGCATTTCAGATATAGGTGTCGATAGGCATTTCAGATATAGGTGTCGATAGGCATTTCAGATATACGTGTCGATAGGCATTTCAGATATAGGTGTCGATAGGCATTTCAGATATAGGTGCCGATAGGCATTTCAGATATAGTTGCCGATTGGCATTTTAAAAATAGGTGCCGATAGGCATTTCAGATATAGAGGCCGATAGGCATTTCAAATATAGGTGCCGAAAGGCATTCCAGATATGGTTGCCGATAGGCATTTCAAATATAGGTGCTGATAGGCATTTCAGATGTAGTTTCCGATAGGCATTTCAAAAATGGTGTCGATAGGCATTTCAGATATAGGTGTCGATAGGCATTTCAGATATAGGTGTCGATAGGCATTTCAGATATAGGTGTCGATAGGCATTTCAGAAATAGGTGTCGATAGGCATTTCAGATATAGGTGTCGATAGGCATTTCAGATATAGGTGTCGATAGGCATTTCAGATATAGGTGTCGATAGGCATTTCAGATATAGGTGCTGATAGGCATTTCAAATATAGTTGCCGATTGGCATTTTAAAAATAGGTGCCGATAGGCATTTCAGATATAGAAGCCGATAGGCATTTCAAATATAGGTGCCGATAGGCATTCCAGATATGGTTGCCGATAGGCATTTCAAATATAGGTGCTGATAGGCATTTCAGATGTAGTTTCCGATAGGCATTTCAAAAATAGGTGTCGATAGGCATTTCAGATATAGGTGGCGATAGGCATTTCAGATATAGGTGTCGATAGGCATTTCAGATATAGGTGTCGATAGGCATTTCAGATATAGGTGACGATAGGCATTTTAGATATAGGTGTCGATAGGCATTTCAGATATAGGTGTCGATAGGCATTTTAGATATAGGTGTCGATAGGCATTTCAGATATAGGTGCCGATAAGCATTTCAGATATAGTTGCCGATTGGCATTTTAAAAATAGGTGCTAATAGGCATTTCAGATATAGAAGCCGATAGGCATTTCAAATATAGGTGCCGATAGGCATTCCAGATATGGGTGCCGATAGGCATTTCAAATATAGGTGCTGATAGGCATTTCAGATGTAGTTTCCGATAGGCATTTCAAAAATAGGTGCCGATAGGCATTTCAGATAGAGGTGTCGATAGGCATTTCAGATATAGGTGTCGATAGGCATTTCAGATATAGGTGTCGATAGGCATTTCAGATATAGGTGTCGATAGGCATTTCAGATATAGGTGTCGTTAGGCATTTCAGATATAGGCGTCGATAGGCATTTCAGATATAGGTGTCGATAGGCATTTCAGATATAGGTGTCGGTAGGCATTTCAGATATAGGTGCCGATAGGCATTTCAGATATAGGTGTCGATAGGCATTTCAGATATAGGTGTCGATAGGCATTTCAGATATAGGTGTCGATAGGCATTTCAGATATAGGTGTCGATAGGCATTTCAGATATAGGTGTCGATAGGCATTTCAGATATAGGTGTCGATAGGCATTTCAGATATAGGTGTCGGTAGGCATTTCAGATATAGGTGCCGATAGGCATTTCAGATATAGTTGCCGATTGGCATTTTAAAAATAGGTGCCGATAGGCATTCCAGATATGGTTGCCGATAGGCATTTCAAATTTAGGTGCTGATAGGCATTTCAGATGTAGTTTCCGATAGGCATTTCAAAAATAGGTGTCGATAGGCATTTCAGATATAGTTGCCGATTGGCATTTTAAAAATAGGTGCCGATAGGCATTCCAGATATGGTTGCCGATAGGCATTTCAAATTTAGGTGCTGATAGGCATTTCAGATGTAGTTTCCGATAGGCATTTCAAAAATAGGTGTCGATAGGCATTTCAGATATAGGTGTCGGTAGGCATTTCAGATATAGGTGTCGATAGGCATTACAGATATAGGTGTCGATAGGCATTTCAGATATAGGTGTCGATAGGCATTTCAGATATAGGTGTCGATAGGCATTTCAGATATAGGTGTCGATAGGCATTTCAGATATAAGTGTCGATAGGCATTTCAGATATAGGTGCCGATAGGCATTTCAGATATAGTTGGCGATTGGCATTTTAAAAATAGGTGCCGATAGGCATTTCAGATATAGAAGCCGATAGGCATTTCAAATATAGGTGCCGATAGGCATTCCAGATATGGTTGCCGATAGGCATTTCAAATTTAGGTGCTGATAGGCATTTCAGATGTAGTTTCCGATAGGCATTTCAAAAATAGGTGTCGATAGGCATTTCAGATATAGGTGTCGATAGGCATTTCAGATATAGGTGTCGATAGGCATTCCAGATATGGTTGCCGATAGGCATTTCAAATATAGGTGCTGATAGGCATTTCAGATGTAGTTGCCGATTGGCATTTTAAAAATAGGTGCCGATAGGCATTTCAGATATAGAAGCCGTTAGGCATTTCAAATATAGGTGCCGATAGGCATTCCAGATATGGTTGCCGATAGGCATTTCAAATATAGGTGCTGATAGGCATTTCAGATGTAGTTTCCGATAGGCATTTCAAAAATAGGTGTCGATAGGCATTTCAGATATAGGTGTCGATAGGCATTTCAGATATAGGTGTCGATAGGCATTTCAGATATAGGTGTCGATAGGCATTTCAGATATAGGTGTCGATAGGCATTTCAGATATAGGTGTCGATAGCATTTCAGATATAGGTGTCGATAACATTTCAGATATAGGTGTCGATAGGCATTTCAGATATAGGTGTCGATAGGCATTTCAGATATAGGTGCCGATAGGCATTTCAGATATAGTTGCCGATTGCATTTTAAAAATAGGTGCCGATAGGCATTTCAGATATAGAAGCCGATAGGCATTTCAAATATAGGTGCCGATAGGCATTCCAGATATGGTTGCCGATAGGCATTTCAAATTTAGGTGCTGATAGGCATTTCAGATGTAGTTTCCGATAGGCATTTCAAAAATAGGTGTCGATAGGCATTTCAGATATAGGTGTCGATAGGCATTTCAGATATAGGTGTCGATAGGCATTTCAGATATAGGTGTCGATAGGCATTTCAGATATAGGTGTCGATAGGCATTTCAGATATAGGTGTCGATAGGCATTTCAGATATAGGTGTCGATAGGCATTTCAGATATAGGTGTCGATAGGCATTTCAGATATAGGTGCCGATAGGCATTCAGATATAGTTGCCGATTGGCATTTTAAAAATAGGTGCCGATAGGCATTTCAGATATAGAAGCCGATAGGCATTTCAAATATAGGTGCCGATAGGCATTCCAGATATGGTTGCCGATAGGCATTTCAAATATAGGTGCTGATAGGCATTTCAGATGTAGTTTCCGATAGGCATTTCAAAAAATAGGTGTCGATAGGCATTTCAGATATAGGTGTCGATAGGCATTTCAGATATAGGTGTCGATAGGCATCTCAGATATAGGTGTCGATAGGCATTTCAGATATAGGTGTCGATAGGCATTTCAGATATAGGTGTCGATAGGCATTTCCAGATATAGGTGCCGATAGGCATTTCAGATATAGTTGCCGATTGGCATTTTAAAAATAGGTGCCGATAGGCATTTCAGATATAGAAGCCGATAGGCATTTCAAATATAGGTGCCGATAGGCATTCCAGATATGGTTGCCGATAGGCATTTCAAATATAGGTGCTGATAGGCATTTCAGATGTAGTTTCCGATAGGCATTTCAAAAATTAGGTGTCGATAGGCATTTCAGATATAGGTGTCGATAGGCATTTCAGATATAGGTGTCGATTGGCATTTCAGATATAGGTGTCGATAGGCATTTCAGATATAGGTGTCGATAGGCATTTCAGATATAGGTGTCGATAGGCATTTCAGATATAGGTGCCGATAGGCATTTCAGATATAGTTGCCGATTGGCATTTTAAAAATAGGTGCCGATAGGCATTTCAGATATAGAAGCCGATAGGCATTTCAAATATAGGTGTCGAATGGCATTCCAGATATGGTTGCCGATAGGCATTTCAAATATAGGTGCTGATAGGCATTTCAGATGTAGTTTCCGATAGGCATTTCAAAAAATAGGTGTCGATAGGCATTTCAGATATAGGTGTCGATAGGCATTTCAGATATAGGTGTCGATAGGCATTTCAGATATAGGTGTCGATAGGCATTTCAGATATAGGTGTCGATAGGCATTTCAGATATAGGTGTCGAGAGGCATTTCAGATATACGTGTCGATAGGCATTTCAGATATATGTGTCGATAGGCATTTCAGATATAGGTGCCGATAGGCATTTCAGATATAGTTGCCGATTGGCATTTTAAAAATAGGTGCCGATAGGCATTTCAGATATAGAGGCCGATAGGCATTTCAAATATAGGTGCCGAAAGGCATTCCAGATATGGTTGCCGATAGGCATTTCAAATATAGGTGCTGATAGGCATTTCAGATGTAGTTTCCGATAGGCATTTCAAAAATGGTGTCGATAGGCATTTCAGATATAGGTGTCGATAGGCATTTCAGATATAGGTGTCGATAGGCATTTCAGATATAGGTGTCGATAGGCATTTCAGAAATAGGTGTCGATAGGCATTTCAGATATAGGTGTCGATAGGCATTTCAGATATAGGTGTCGATAGGCATTTCAGATATAGGTGTCGATAGGCATTTCAGATATAGGTGCTGATAGGCATTTCAAATATAGTTGCCGATTGGCATTTTAAAAATAGGTGCCGATAGGCATTTCAGATATAGAAGCCGATAGGCATTTCAAATATAGGTGCCGATAGGCATTCCAGATAGGGTTGCCGATAGGCATTTCAAATATAGGTGCTGATAGGCATTTCAGATGTAGTTTCCGATAGGCATTTCAAAAATAGGTGTCGATAGGCATTTCAGATATAGGTGGCGATAGGCATTTCAGATATAGGTGTCGATAGGCATTTCAGATATAGGTGTCGATAGGCATTTCAGATATAGGTGACGATAGGCATTTTAGATATAGGTGTCGATAGGCATTTCAGATATAGGTGTCGATAGGCATTTTAGATATAGGTGTCGATAGGCATTTCAGATATAGGTGCCGATAAGCATTTCAGATATAGTTGCCGATTGGCATTTTAAAAATAGGTGCCAATAGGCATTTTCAGATATAGAAGCCGATAGGCATTTCAAATATAGGTGCCGATAGGCATTCCAGATATGGGTGCCGATAGGCATTTCAAATATAGGTGCTGATAGGCATTTCAGATGTAGTTTCCGATAGGCATTTCAAAAATAGGTGCCGATAGGCATTTCAGATAGAGGTGTCGATAGGCATTTCAGATATAGGTGTCGATAGGCATTTCAGATATAGGTGTCGATAGGCATTTCAGATATAGGTGTCGATAGGCATTTCAGATATAGGTGTCGTTAGGCATTTCAGATATAGGCGTCGATAGGCATTTCAGATATAGGTGTCGATAGGCATTTCAGATATAGGTGTCGGTAGGCATTTCAGATATAGGTGCCGATAGGCATTTCAGATATAGGTGTCGATAGGCATTTCAGATATAGGTGTCGATAGGCATTTCAGATATAGGTGTCGATAGGCATTTCAGATATAGGTGTCGATAGGCATTTCAGATATAGGTGTCGATAGGCATTTCAGATATAGGTGTCGATAGGCATTTCAGATATAGGTGTCGGTAGGCATTTCAGATATAGGTGCCGATAGGCATTTCAGATATAGTTGCCGATTGGCATTTTAAAAATAGGTGCCGATAGGCATTTCAGATATAGAAGCCGATAGGCATTTCAAATATAGGTGCCGATAGGCATTCCAGATATGGTTGCCGATAGGCATTTCAAATATAGGTGCTGATAGGCATTTCAGATGTAGTTTCCGATAGGCATTTCAAAAATAGGCGTCAATAGGCATTTCAGATATAGGTGTCGATAGACATTTCAGATATAGGTGTCGATAGGCATTTCAGATATAGGTGTCGATAGGCATTTCAGATATAGGTGTCGATAAGTATTTCAGATATAGGTGTCGATAGGCATTTCAGATATAGGTGTAAATAGGCATTTCAGATATAGGTGTCGATAGGCATTTCCGATATAGGTGCCGATAGGCATTTCAGATATAGTTGCCGATTGGCATTTTAAAAATAGGTGCCGATAGGCATTTCAGATATAGAAGCCGTTAGGCATTTCAAATATAGGTGCCGATAGGCATTCCAGATATGGTTGCCGATAGGCATTTCAAATATTGGTGCTGATAGGCATTTCAGATGTAGTTTCCGATAGGCATTTCAAAAATAGGTGTCGATAGGCATTTCAGATATAGGTGTCGATAGGCATTTCAGATATAGGTGTCGATAGGCATTTCAGATATAGGTGTCGATAGGCATTTCAGATATAGGTGTCGATAGGCATTTCAGATATAGGTGTCGATAGGCATTTCAGATATAGGTGTCGATAGGCATTTCAGATATAGGTGTCGATAGGCATTTCAGATATAGGTGCCGATAGGCATTTCAGATATAGTTGGCGATTGGCATTTTAAAAATAGGTGCCGATAGGCATTTCAGATATAGAAGCCGATAGGCATTTCAAATATAGGTGCCGATAGGCATTCCAGATATGGTTGCCGATAGGCATTTCAAATTTAGGTGCTGATAGGCATTTCAGATGTAGTTTCCGATAGGCATTTCAAAAATAGGTGTCGATAGGCATTTCAGATATAGGTGTCGATAGGCATTTCAGATATAGGTGTCGATAGGCATTCCAGATATGGTTGCCGATAGGCATTTCAAATATAGGTGCTGATAGGCATTTCAGATGTAGTTGCCGATTGGCATTTTAAAAATAGGTGCCGATAGGCATTTCAGATATAGAAGCCGTTAGGCATTTCAAATATAGGTGCCGATAGGCATTCCAGATATGGTTGCCGATAGGCATTTCAAATACAGGTGCTGATAGGCATTTCAGATGTAGTTTCCGATAGGCATTTCAAAAATAGGTGTCGATAGGCATTTCAGATATAGGTGTCGATAGGCATTTCAGATATAGGTGTCGATAGGCATTTCAGATATAGGTGTCGATAGGCATTTCAGATATAGGTGTCGATAGGCATTTCAGATATAGGTGTCGATAGGCATTTCAGATATAGGTGTCGATAGGCATTTCAGATATAGGTGTCGATAGGCATTTCAGATATAGGTGTCGATAGGCATTTCAGATATAGGTGCCGATAGGCATTTCAGATATAGTTGCCGATTGGCATTTTAAAAATAGGTGCCGATAGGCATTTCAGATATAGAAGCCGATAGGCATTTCAAATATAGGTGCCGATAGGCATTCCAGATATGGTTGCCGATAGGCATTTCAAATTTAGGTGCTGATAGGCATTTCAGATGTAGTTTCCGATAGGCATTTCAAAAATAGGTGTCGATAGGCATTTCAGATATAGGTGTCGATAGGCATTTCAGATATAGGTGTCGATAGGCATTTCAGATATAGGTGTCGATAGGCATTTCAGATATAGGTGTCGATAGGCATTTCAGATATAGGTGTCGATAGGCATTTCAGATATAGGTGTCGATAGGCATTTCAGATATAGGTGTCGATAGGCATTTCAGATATAGGTGCCGATAGGCATTTCAGATATAGTTGCCGATTGGCATTTTAAAAATAGGTGCCGATAGGCATTTTAGATATAGAAGCCGATAGGCATTTCAAATATAGGTGCCGATAGGCATTCCAGATATGGTTGCCGATAGGCATTTCAAATATAGGTGCTGATAGGCATTTTAGATGTAGTTTCCGATAGGCATTTCAAAAATAGGTGTCGATAGGCATTTCAGATATAGGTGTCGATAGGCATTTCAGATATAGGTGTCGATAGGCATTTCAGATATAGGTGTCGATAGGCATTTCAGATATAGGTGTCGATAGGCATTTCAGATATAGGTGTCGATAGGCATTTCAGATATAGGTGCCGATAGGCATTTCAGATATAGTTGCCGATTGGCATTTTAAAAATAGGTGCCGATAGGCATTTCAGATATAGAAGCCGATAGGCATTTCAAATATAGGTGCCGATAGGCATTCCAGATATGGTTGCCGATAGGCATTTCAAATATAGGTGCTGATAGGCATTTCAGATGTAGTTTCCGATAGGCATTTCAAAAATAGGTGTCGATAGGCATTTCAGATATAGGTGTCGATAGGCATTTCAGATATAGGTGTCGATTGGCATTTCAGATATAGGTGTCGATAGGCATTTCAGATATAGGTGTCGATAGGCATTTCAGATATAGGTGTCGATAGGCATTTCAGATATAGGTGTCGATAGGCATTTCAGATATAGGTGTCGATAGGCATTTCAGATATAGGTGTCGATAGGCATTTCAGATATAGGTGTCGTTAGGCATTTCAGATATAGGCGTCGATAGGCATTTCAGATATAGGATTCGATAGGCATTTCAGATATAGGTGTCGATAGGCATTTCAGATATAGGTGTCGATTGGCATTTCAGATATAGGTGTCGATAGGCATTTCAGATATAGGATTCGATAGGCATTTCAGATATAGGTGTCGATAGGCATTTCAGATATAGGTGTCGATAGGCATTTCAGATATAGATGTCGATAGGCATTTCAGATATAGGTGTCGATAGGCATTTCAGATATAGGTGTCGATAGGCATTTCAGATATAGGTGTCGATAGGCATTTCAGATATAGGTGTCGATAGGCATTTCAGATATAGGTGTCGATAGGCATTTCAGATATAGGTGCCGATAGGCATTTCAGATATAGTTGCCGATAGGCATTTCAAATTTAGGTGCTGATAGGCATTTCAGATGTAGTTTCCGATAGGCATTTCAAAAATAGGTGTCGATAGGCATTTCAGATATAGGTGTCGATAGGCATTTCAGATATAGGTGTCGATAGGCATTTCAGATATAGGTGTCGATAGGCATTTCAGATATAGGTGTCGATAGGCATTTCAGATATAGGTGTCGATAGGCATTTCAGATATAGGTGTCGATAGGCATTTCAGATATAGGTGTCGATAGGCATTTCAGATATAGGTGCCGATAGGCATTTCAGATATAGTTGCCGATAGGCATTTCAAATTTAGGTGCTGATAGGCATTTCAGATGTAGTTTCCGATAGGCATTTCAAAAATAGGTGTCGATAGGCATTTCAGATATAGGTGTCGATAGGCATTTCAGATATAGGTGTCGATAGGCATTTCAGATATAGGTGTCGATAGGCATTTCAGATATAGGTGTCGATAGGCATTTCAGATATAGGTGCCGATAGGCATTTCATATATAGTTGCCGATTGGCATTTTAAAAATAGGTGCCGATAGGCATTTCAGATATAGAAGCCGATAGGCATTTCAAATATAGGTGCCGATAGGCATTCCAGATATGGTTGCCGATAGGCATTTCAAATATAGGTGCTGATAGGCATTTCAGATGTAGTTTCCGATAGGCATTTCAAAAATAGGTGTCGATAGGCATTTCAGATATAGGTGTCGATAGGCATTTCAGATATAGGTGTCGATTGGCATTTCAGATATAGGTGTCGATAGGCATTTCAGATATAGGATTCGATAGGCATTTCAGATATAGGTGTCGATAGGCATTTCAGATATAGGTGTCGATAGGCATTTCAGATATAGATGTCGATAGGCATTTCAGATATAGGTGTCGATAGGCATTTCAGATATAGGTGTCGATAGGCATTTCAGATATAGGTGTCGATAGGCATTTCAGATATAGGTGTCGATAGGCATTTCAGATATAAGTGTCGATAGGCATTTCAGATATAGGTGCCGATAGGCATTTCAGATATAGTTGCCGATAGGCATTTCAAATTTAGGTGCTGATAGGCATTTCAGATGTAGTTTCCGATAGGCATTTCAAAAATAGGTGTCGATAGGCATTTCAGATATAGGTGTCGATAGGCATTTCAGATATAGGTGTCGATAGGCATTTCAGATATAGGTGTCGATAGGCATTTCAGATATAGGTGTCGATAGGCATTTCAGATATAGGTGTCGATAGGCATTTCAGATATAGGTGTCGATAGGCATTTCAGATATAGGTGTCGATAGGCATTTCAGATATAGGTGTCGATAGGCATTTCAGATATAGGTGTCGATAGGCATTTCAGATATAGGTGTCGCTAGGCATTTCAGATATAGGTGTCGATAGGCATTTCAGATATAGGTGCCGATAGGCATTTCAGATATAGTTGCCGATTGGCATTTTAAAAATAGGTGCCGATAGGCATTTCAGATATAGAAGCCGATAGGCATTTCAAATATAGGTGCCGAAAGGCATTCCAGATATGGTTGCCAATAGGCATTTCAAATATAGGTGCTGATAGGCATTTCAGATGTAGTTTCCGATAGGCATTTAAAAAATGGTGTCGATAGGCATTTCAGATATAGGTGTCGATAGGCATTTCAGATATAGGTGTCGATAGGCATTTCAGATATAGGTGTCGATAGGCATTTCAGAAATAGGTGTCGATAGGCATTTCAGATATAGGTGTCGATAGGCATTTCAGATATAGGTGTCGATAGGCATTTCAGATATAGGTGTCGATAGGCATTTCAGATATAGGTGCTGATAGGCATTTCAAATATAGTTGCCAATTGGCATTTTAAAAATAGGTGCCGATAGGCATTTCAGATATAGAAGCCGATAGGCATTTCAAATATAGGTGCCGATAGGCATTCCAGATATGGTTGCCGATAGGCATTTCAAATATAGGTGCTGATAGGCATTTCAGATGTAGTTTCCGATAGGCATTTCAAAAATAGGTGTCGATAGGCATTTCAGATATAGGTGGCGATAGGCATTTCAGATATAGGTGGCGATAGGCATTTCAGATATAGGTGTCGATAGGCATTTCAGATATAGGTGACGATAGGCATTTTAGATATAGGTGTCGATAGGCATTTCAGATATAGGTGTCGATAGGCATTTTAGATATAGGTGTCGATAGGCATTTCAGATATAGGTGCCGATAAGCATTTCAGATATAGTTGCCGATTGGCATTTTAAAAATAGGTGCCAATAGGCATTTCAGATATAGAAGCCGATAGGCATTTCAAATATAGGTGCCGATAGGCATTCCAGATATGGGTGCCGATAGGCATTTCAAATATAGGTGCTGATAGGCATTTCAGATGTAGTTTCCGATAGGCATTTCAAAAATAGGTGCCGATAGGCATTTCAGATAGAGGTGTCGATAGGCATTTCAGATATAGGTGTCGATAGGCATTTCAGATATAGGTGTCGATAGGCATTTCAGATATAGGTGTCGATAGGCATTTCAGATATAGGTGTCGTTAGGCATTTCAGATATAGGCGTCGATAGGCATTTCAGATATAGGTGTCGATAGGCATTTCAGATATAGGTGTCGGTAGGCATTTCAGATATAGGTGCCGATAGGCATTTCAGATATAGGTGTCGATAGGCATTTCAGATATAGGTGTCGATAGGCATTTCAGATATAGGTGTCGATAGGCATTTCAGATATAGGTGTCGATAGGCATTTCAGATATAGGTGTCGATAGGCATTTCAGATATAGGTGTCGATAGGCATTTCAGATATAGGTGTCGGTAGGCATTTCAGATATAGGTGCCGTAAGGCATTTCAGATATAGTTGCCGATTGGCATTTTAAAAATAGGTGCCGATAGGCATTTCAGATATAGAAGCCGATAGGCATTTCAAATATAGGTGCCGATAGGCATTCCAGATATGGTTGCCGATAGGCATTTCAAATATAGGTGCTGATAGGCATTTCAGATGTAGTTTCCGATAGGCATTTCAAAAATAGGTGTCAATAGGCATTTCAGATATAGGTGTCGATAGGCATTTCAGATATAGGTGTCGATAGGCATTTCAGATATAGGTGTCGATAGGCATTTCAGATATAGGTGTCGATAAGTATTTCAGATATAGGTGTCGATAGGCATTTCAGATATAGGTGTAAATAGGCATTTCAGATATAGGTGTCGATAGGCATTTCCGATATAGGTGCCGATAGGCATTTCAGATATAGTTGCCGATTGGCATTTTAAAAATAGGTGCCGATAGGCATTTAAGATATAGAAGCCGTTAGGCATTTCAAATATAGGTGCCGATAGGCATTCCAGATATGGTTGCCGATAGGCATTTCAAATATAGGTGCTGATATGCATTTCAGATGTAGTTTCCGATAGGCATTTCAAAAATAGGTGTCGATAGGCATTTCAGATATAGGTGTCGATAGGCATTTCAGATATAGGTGTCGATAGGCATTTCAGATATAGGTGTCGATAGGCATTTCAGATATAGGTGTCGATAGGCATTTCAGATATAGGTGTCGATAGGCATTTCAGATATAGGTGTCGATAGGCATTTCAGATATAGGTGTCGATAGGCATTTCAGATATAGGTGCCGATAGGCATTTCAGATATAGTTGCCGATTGGCATTTTAAAAATAGGTGCCGATAGGCATTTCAGATATAGAAGCCGATAGGCATTTCAAATATAGGTGCCGATAGGCATTCCAGATATGGTTGCCGATAGGCATTTCAAATATAGGTACTGATAGGCATTTCAGATGTAGTTTCCGATAGGCATTTCAAAAATAGGTGTCGATAGGCATTTCAGATATAGGTGTCGATAGGCATTTCAGATATAGGTGTTGATAGGCATTTCAGATATAGGTGTCGATAGGCATTTCAGATATAGGTGTCGATAGGCATTTCAGATATAGGTGTCGATAGGCATTTCAGATATAGGTGCCGATAGGCATTTCAGATATAGTTGCCGATTGGCATTTTAAAAATAGGTGCCGATAGGCATTTCAGATATAGAAGCCGATAGGCATTTCAAATATAGGTGCCGATAGGCATTCCAGATATGGTTGCCGATAGGCATTTCAAATATAGGTGCTGATAGGCATTTCAGATGTAGTTTCCGATAGGCATTTCAAAAATAGGTGTCGATAGGCATTTCAGATATAGGTGGCGATAGGCATTTCAGATATAGGTGTCGATAGGCATTTCAGATATAGGTGTCGATAGGCATTTCAGATATAGGTGTCGTTAGGCATTTCAGATATAGGTGTCGATAGGCATTTCAGATATAGGTGCCGATAGGCATTTCAGATATAGTTGCCGATTGGCATTTTAAAAATAGGTGCCGATAGGCATTTCAGATATAGAAGCCGATAGGCATTTCAAATATAGGTGCCGATAGGCATTCCAGATATGGTTGCCGATAGGCATTTCAAATTTAGGTGCTGATAGGCATTTCAGATGTAGTTTCCGATAGGCATTTCAAAAATAGGTGTCGATAGGCATTTCAGATATAGGTGTCGATAGGCATTTCAGATATAGGTGTCGATAGGCATTCCAGATATGGTTGCCGATAGGCATTTCAAATATAGGTGCTGATAGGCATTTCAGATGTAGTTGCCGATTGGCATTTTAAAAATAGGTGCCGATAGGCATTTCAGATATAGAAGCCGTTAGGCATTTCAAATATAGGTGCCGATAGGCATTCCAGATATGGTTGCCGATAGGCATTTCAAATATAGGTGCTGATAGGCATTTCAGATGTAGTTTCCGATAGGCATTTCAAAAATAGGTGTCGATAGGCATTTCAGATATAGGTGTCGATAGGCATTTCAGATATAGGTGTCGATAGGCATTTCAGATATAGGTGTCGATAGGCATTTCAGATATAGGTGTCGATAGGCATTTCAGATATAGGTGTCTGTTGGCATTTCAGATATAGGTGTCGATAGGCATTTCAGATATAGGTGTCGATAGGCATTTCAGATATAGGTGTCGATTGGCATTTCAGATATAGGTGCCGATAGGCATTTCAGATATAGTTGCCGATTGGCATTTTAAAAATAGGTGCCGATAGGCATTTCAGATATAGAAGCCGATAGGCATTTCAAATATAGGTGCCGATAGGCATTCCAGATATGGTTGCCGATAGGCATTTCAAATTTAGGTGCTGATAGGCATTTCAGATGTAGTTTCCGATAGGCATTTCAAAAATAGGTGTCGATAGGCATTTCAGATATAGGTGTCGATAGGCATTTCAGATATAGGTGTCGATAGGCATTTCAGATATAAGTGTCGATAGGCATTTCAGATATAGGTGTCGATAGGCATTTCAGATATAGGTGTCGATAGGCATTTCAGATATAGGTGTCGATAGGCATTTCAGATATAGGTGTCGATAGGCATTTCAGATATAGGTGCCGATAGGCATTTCAGATATAGTTGCCGATTGGCATTTTAAAAATAGGTGCCGATAGGCATTTCAGATATAGAAGCCGATAGGCATTTCAAATATAGGTGCCGATAGGCATTCCAGATATGGTTGCCGATAGGCATTTCAATATAGGTGCTGATAGGCATTTCAGATGTAGTTTCCGATAGGCATTTCAAAAATAGGTGTCGATAGGCATTTCAGATATAGGTGTCGATAGGCATTTCAGATATAGGTGTCGATAGGCATTTCAGATATAGGTGTCGATAGGCATTTCAGATATAGGTGTCGATAGGCATTTCAGATATAGGTGTCGATAGGCATTTCAGATATAGGTGCCGATAGGCATTTCAGATATAGTTGCCGATTGGCATTTTAAAAATAGGTGCCGATAGGCATTTCAGATATAGAAGCCGATAGGCATTTCAAATATAGGTGCCGATAGGCATTCCAGATATGGTTGCCGATAGGCATTTCAAATATAGGTGCTGATAGGCATTTCAGATGTAGTTTCCGATAGGCATTTCAAAAATAGGTGTCGATAGGCATTTCAGATATAGGTGTCGATAGGCATTTCAGATATAGGTGTCGATTGGCATTTCAGATATAGGTGTCGATAGGCATTTCAGATATAGGATTCGATAGGCACTTCAGATATAGGTGTCGATAGGCATTTCAGATATAGGTGTCGATAGGCATTTCAGATATAGGTGTCGATAGGCATTTCAGATATAGGTGTCGATAGGCATTTCAGAATTAGGTGCCGATAGGCATTTCAGATATAGTTGCCGATTGGCATTTTAAAAATAGGTGCCGATAGGCATTTCAGATATAGAAGCCGATAGGCATTTCAAATATAGGTGCCGATAGGCATTCCAGATATGGTTGCCGATAGGCATTTCAAATTTAGGTGCTGATAGGCATTTCAGATGTAGTTTCCGATAGGCATTTCAAAAATAGGTGTCGATAGGCATTTCAGATATAGGTGTCGATAGGCATTTCAGATATAGGTGTCGATAGGCATTTCAGATATAGGTGTCGATAGGCATTTCAGATATAGGTGTCGATAGGCATTTCAGATATAGGTGTCGATAGGCATTTCAGATATAGGTGTCGATAGGCATTTCAGATATAGGTGTCGATAGGCATTTCAGATATAGGTGCCGATAGGCATTTCAGATATAGTTGCCGATTGGCATTTTAAAAATAGGTGCCGATAGGCATTTCAGATATAGAAGCCGATAGGCATTTCAAATATAGGTGCCGATAGGCATTCCAGATATGGTTGCCGATAGGCATTTCAAATATAGGTGCTGATAGGCATTTCAGATGTAGTTTCCGATAGGCATTTCAAAAATAGGTGTCGATAGGCATTTCAGATATAGGTGTCGATAGGCATTTCAGATATAGGTGTCGATAGGCATTTCAGATATAGGTGTCGATAGGCATTTCAGATATAGGTGTCGATAGGCATTTCAGATATAGGTGTCGATAGGCATTTCAGATATAGGTGCCGATAGGCATTTCAGATATAGTTGCCGATTGGCATTTTAAAAATAGGTGCCGATAGGCATTTCAGATATAGAAGCCGATAGGCATTTCAAATATAAGTGCCGATAGGCATTCCAGATATGGTTGCCGATAGGCATTTCAAATATAGGTGCTGATAGGCATTTCAGATGTAGTTTCCGATAGGCATTTCAAAAATAGGTGTCGATAGGCATTTCAGATATAGGTGTCTTAGGCATTTCAGATATAGGTGTCGATAGGCATTTCAGATATAGGTGTCGATAGGCATTTCAGATATAGGTGTCGATAGGCATTTCAGATATAGGTGTCGATAGGCATTTCAGATATAGGTGTCGATAGGCATTTCAGATATAGGTGTCGATAGGCATTTCAGATATAGGTGCCTATAGGCATTTCAGATATAGTTGCCGATTGGCATTTTAAAAATAGGTGCCGATAGGCATTTCAGATATAGAAGCCGATAGGCATTTCAAATATAGGTGTCGATAGGCATTCCAGATATGGTTGCCGATAGGCATTTCAAATATAGGTGCTGATAGGCATTTCAGATGTAGTTTCCGATAGGCATTTCAAAAATAGGTGTCGATAGGCATTTCAGATATAGGTGTCGATAGGCATTTCAGATATAGGTGTCGATAGGCATTTCAGATATAGGTGTCGATAGGCATTTCAGATATAGGTGTCGATAGGCATTTCAGATATAGGTGTCGATAGGCATTTCAGATATAGGTGTCGATAGGCATTTCAGATATAGGTGTCGATAGGCATTTCAGATATAGGTGCCGATAGGCATTTCAGATATAGTTGCCGATTGGCATTTTAAAAATAGGTGCCGATAGGCATTTCAGATATAGAAGCCGATAGGCATTTCAAATATAGGTGCCGAAAGGCATTCCAGATATGGTTGCCGATAGGCATTTCAAATATAGGTGCTGATAGGCATTTCAGATGTAGTTTCCGATAGGCATTTCAAAAATGGTGTCGATAGGCATTTCAGATATAGGTGTCGATAGGCATTTCAGATATAGGTGTCGATAGGCATTTCAGATATAGGTGTCGATAGGCATTTCAGAAATAGGTGTCGATAGGCATTTCAGATATAGGTGTCGATAGGCATTTCAGATATAGGTGTCGATAGGCATTTCAGATATAGGTGTCGATAGGCATTTCAGATATAGGTGCTGATAGGCATTTCAAATATAGTTGCCGATTGGCATTTTAAAAATAGGTGCCGATAGGCATTTCAGATATAGAAGCCGATAGGCATTTCAAATATAGGTGCCGATAGGCATTCCAGATATGGTTGCCGATAGGCATTTCAAATATAGGTGCTGATAGGCATTTCAGATGTAGTTTCCGATAGGCATTTCAAAAATAGGTGTCGATAGGCATTTCAGATATAGGTGGCGATAGGCATTTCAGATATAGGTGTCGATAGGCATTTCAGATATAGGTGTCGATAGGCATTTCAGATATAGGTGCTGATAGGCATTTCAAATATAGTTGCCGATTGGCATTTTAAAAATAGGTGCCGATAGGCATTTCAGATATAGAAGCCGATAGGCATTTCAAATATAGGTGCCGATAGGCATTCCAGATATGGTTGCCGATAGGCATTTCAAATATAGGTGCTGATAGGCATTTCAGATGTAGTTTCCGATAGGCATTTCAAAAATAGGTGTCGATAGGCATTTCAGATATAGGTGGCGATAGGCATTTCAGATATAGGTGTCGATAGGCATTTCAGATATAGGTGTCGATAGGCATTTCAGATATAGGTGACGATAGGCATTTTAGATATAGGTGTCGATAGGCATTTCAGATATAGGTGTCGATAGGCATTTCAGATATAGGTGTCGATAGGCATTTCAGATATAGGTGCCGATAAGCATTTCAGATATAGTTGCCGATTGGCATTTTAAAAATAGGTGCCAATAGGCATTTCAGATATAGAAGCCGATAGGCATTTCAAATATAGGTGCCGATAGGCATTCCAGATATAGGTGTCGATAGGCATTTCAGATATAGGTGTCGATAGGCATTTCAGATATAGGTGTCGATAGGCATTTCAGATATAGGTGTCGATAGGCATTTCAGATATAGGTGCCGATAGGCATTTCAGATATAGTTGCCGATTGGCATTTTAAAAATAGGTGCCGATAGGCATTTCAGATATAGAAGCCGATAGGCATTTCAAATATAGGTGCCGAAAGGCATTCCAGATATGGTTGCCGATAGGCATTTCAAATATAGGTGCTGATAGACATTTCAGATTTAGTTTCCGATAGACATTTCAAAAATAGGTGTCGATAGGCATTTCAGATAGAGGTGTCGATAGGCATTTCAGATATAGGTGTCGATAGGCATTTCAGATATAGGTGTCGATAGGCATTTCAGATATAGGTGTCGATAGGCATTTCAGATATAGGTGTCGTTAGGCATTTCAGATATAGGCGTCGATAGGCATTTCAGATATAGGTGTCGATAGGCATTTCAGATATAGGTGCCGATAGGCATTTCATATATAGTTGCCGATTGGCATTTTAAAAATAGGTGCCGATAGGCATTTCAGATATAGAAGCCGATAGGCATTTCAAATATAGGTGCCGATAGGCATTCCAGATATGGTTGCCGATAGGCATTTCAAATATAGGTGCTGATAGGCATTTCAGATGTAGTTTCCGATAGGCATTTCAAAAATAGGTGTCGATAGGCATTTCAGATAAAGGTGTCGATAGGCATTTCAGATATAGGTGTCGATTGGCATTTCAGATATAGGTGTCGATAGGCATTTCAGATATAGGATTCGATAGGCATTTCAGATATAGGTGTCGATAGGCATTTCAGATATAGGTGTCGATAGGCATTTCAGATATAGGTGTCGATAGGCATTTCAGATATAGGTGTCGATAGGCATTTCAGATATAGGTGTCGATAGGCATTTCAGATATAGGTGTCGATAGGCATTTCAGATATAGGTGTCGATAGGCATTTCAGATATAGGTGTCGATAGGCATTTCAGATATAGGTGTCGATAGGCATTTCAGATATAGGTGCCGATAGGCATTTCAGATATAGTTGCCGATTGGCATTTTAAAAATAGGTGGCGATAGGCATTTCAGATATAGAAGCCGATAGGCATTTCAAATATAGGTGTCGATAGGCATTCCAGATATGGTTGCCGATAGGCATTTCAAATATAGGTGCTGATAGGCATTTCAGATGTAGTTTCCGATAGGCATTTCAAAAATAGGTGTCGATAGGCATTTCAGATATAGGTGTCGATAGGCATTTCAGATATAGGTGTCGATAGGCATTTCAGATATAGGTGTCGATAGGCATTTCAGATATAGGTGTCGATAGGCATTTCAGATATAGGTGTCGATAGGCATTTCAGATATAGGTGTCGATAGGCATTTCAGATATAGGTGTCGATAGGCATTTCAGATATAGGTGCCGATAGGCATTTCAGATATAGTTGCCGATTGGCATTTTAAAAATAGGTGCCGATAGGCATTTCAGATATAGAAGCCGATAGGCATTTCAAATATAGGTGCCGAAAGGCATTCCAGATATGGTTGCCGATAGGCATTTCAAATATAGGTGCTGATAGGCATTTCAGATGTAGTTTCCGATAGGCATTTCAAAAATGGTGTCGATAGGCATTTCAGATATAGGTGTCGATAGGCATTTCAGATATAGGTGTCGATAGGCATTTCAGATATAGGTGTCGATAGGCATTTCAGAAATAGGTGTCGATAGGCATTTCAGATATAGGTGTCGATAGGCATTTCAGATATAGGTGTCGATAGGCATTTCAGATATAGGTGTCGATAGGCATTTCAGATATAGGTGCTGATAGGCATTTCAAATATAGTTGCCGATTGGCATTTTAAAAATAGGTGCCGATAGGCATTTCAGATATAGAAGCCGATAGGCATTTCAAATATAGGTGCCGATAGGCATTCCAGATATGGTTGCCGATAGGCATTTCAAATATAGGTGCTGATAGGCATTTCAGATGTAGTTTCCGATAGGCATTTCAAAAATAGGTGTCGATAGGCATTTCAGATATAGGTGGCGATAGGCATTTCAGATATAGGTGTCGATAGGCATTTCAGATATAGGTGTCGATAGGCATTTCAGATATAGGTGACGATAGGCATTTTAGATATAGGTGTCGATAGGCATTTCAGATATAGGTGTCGATAGGCATTTCAGATATAGGTGTCGATAGGCATTTCAGATATAGGTGTCGATAGGCATTTCAGATATAGGTGTCGATAGGCATTTCAGATATAGGTGTCGATAGGCATTTCAGATATAGGTGTCGATAGGCATTTCAGATATAGGTGCCGATAGGCATTTCAGATATATTTGCCGATTGGCATTTTAAAAATAGGTGCCGATAGGCATTTCAGATATAGAAGCCGATGGGCATTTCAAATATAGGTGCCGATAGGCATTCCAGATATGGTTGCCGATAGGCATTTCAAATATAGGTGCTGATAGGCATTTCAGATGTAGTTTCCGATAGGCATTTCAAAAATAGGTGTCGATAGGCATTTCAGATATAGGTGTCGATAGGCATTTCAGATATAGGTGTCGATAGGCATTTCAGATATAGGTGTCGATAGGCATTTCAGATATAGGTGTCGATAGGCATTTCAGATATAGGTGTCGATAGGCATTTTAGATATAGGTGTCGATAGGCATTTCACATATAGGTGCCGATAGGCATTTCAGATATAGTTGCCGATTGGCATTTTAAAAATAGGTGCCGATAGGCATTTCAGATATAGAAGCCGATAGGCATTTCAAATATAGGTGCCGATAGGCATTCCAGATATGGTTGCCGATAGGCATTTCAAATATAGGTGCTGATAAGCATTTCAGATGTAGTTTCCGATAGGCATTTCAAAAATAGGTGTCGATAGGCATTTCAGATATAGGTGTCGATAGGCATTTCAGATATAGGTGTCGATAGGCATTTCAGATATAGGTGTCGATAGGCATTTCAGATATAAGTGTCGATAGGCATTTCAGATATAGGTGTCGATAGGCATTTCAGATATAGGTGTCGATAGGCATTTCAGATATAGGTGTCGATAAGCATTTCAGATATAGGTGCCGATAGGTATTTCAGATATAGTTGCCGATTGGCATTTTAAAAATAGGTGCCGATAGGCATTTCAGATATAGAAGCCGATAGGCATTTCAAATTTAGGTACCGATAGGCATTCCAGATATGGTTGCCCATAGGCATTTCAAATATAGGTGCTGATAGGCATTTCAGATGTAGTTTCCGATAGGCATTTCAAAAATAGGTGTCGATAGGCATTTCAGATATAGGTGTCGATAGGCATTTCAGATATAGTTGTCGATAGGCATTTCAGATATAGGTGTCGATAGGCATTTCAGATATAGGTGTCGATAGGCATTTCAGATATAGGTGTCGATAGGCATTTCAGATATAGGGGTCGATAGGCATTTCAGATATAGGTGTCGATAGGCATTTCAGATATAGGTGCCGATAGGCATTTCAGATATAGTTGCCGATTGGCATTTTAAAAATAGGTGCCGATAGGCATTTCAGAAATAGAAGCCGATAGGCATTTCAAATATAGGTGCCGATATGCATTCCAGATATGGTTGCCGATAGGCATTTCAAATATAGGTGCTGATAGGCATTTCAGATGTAGTTTCCGATAGGCATTTCAAAAATAGGTGTCGATAGGCATTTCAGATATAAGTGTCGATAGGCATTTCAGATATAGGTGTCGATAGGCATTTCAGTTATAGGTGTCGATAGGCATTTCAGATATAGGTGTCGATAGGCATTTCAGATATAGGTGTCGATAGGCATTTCAGATATAGATGTCGATAGGCATTTCAGATATAGGTGTCGATAGGCATTTCAGATATAGGTGCCGATAGGCATTTCAGATATAGTTGCCGATTGGCATTTTAAAAATAGGTGCCGATAGGCATTTCAGATATAGAAGCCGATAGGCATTTCAAATATAGGTGCCGATAGGCATTCCAGATATGGTTGCCGATAGGCATTTCAAATATAGGTGCTGATAGGCATTTCAGATGTAGTTTCCGATAGGCATTTCAAAAATAGGTGTCGATAGGCATTTCAGATATAGGTGCCGATAGGCATTTCAGATATAGTTGCCGATTGGCATTTTAAAAATAGGTGCCGATAGGCATTTCAGATATAGAAGCCGATAGGCATTTCAAATATAGGTGCCGATAGGCATTCCAGATATGGTTGCCGATAGGCATTTCAAATATAGGTGCTGATAGGCATTTCAGATGTAGTTTCCGATTGGCATTTCAAAAATAGGTGTCGATAGGCATTTCAGATATAGGTGTCGATAGACATTTCAGATATAGGTGTCGATAGGCATTTCAGATATAGGTGTCGATAGGCATTTCAGATATAGGTGTCGATAGGCATTTCAGATATAGGTGTCGATAGGCATATCAGATATAGGTGTCGATAGGCATTTCAGATATAGGTGTCGATAGGCATTTCAGATATAGGTGCCGATAGGCATTTCAGATATAGTTGCCGATTGGCATTTTAAAAATAGGTGCCGATAGGCATTTCAGATATAGAAGCCGATAGGCATTTCAAATATAGGTGCCGATAGGCATTCCATATATGGTTGCCGATAGGCATTTCAAATATAGGTGCTGATAGGCATTTCAGATGTAGTTTCCGATAGGCATTTCAAAAATAGGTGTCGATAGGCATTTCAGATATAGGTGTCGATAGGCATTTCAGATATAGGTGTCGATAGGCATTTCAGATATAGGTGTCGATAGGCATTTCAGATATAGGTGTCGATAGGCATTTCAGATATAGGTGTCGATAGGCATTTCAGATATAGGTGTCGATAGGCATTTCAGATATAGGTGCCGATAGGCATTTCAGATATAGTTGCCGATTGGCATTTTAAAAATAGGTGCCGATAGACATTTCAGATATAGAAGCCGATAGGCATTTCAAATATAGGTGCCGATAGGCATTCCAGATATGGTTGCCGATAGGCATTTCAAATATAGGTGCTGATAGGCATTTCAGATGTAGTTTCCGATAGGCATTTCAAAAATAGGTGTCAATAGGCATTTCAAATATAGGTGTCGATAGGCATTTCAGATATAGGTGTCGATAGGCATTTCAGATATAGGTGTCGATAGGCATTTCAGATATAGGTGTCGATAAGCATTTCAGATATAGGTGTCGATAGGCATTTCAGATATAGGTGTCGATAGGCATTTCAGATATAGGTGTCGATAGGCATTTCAGATATAGGTGCCGATAGGCATTTCAGATATAGTTGCCGTTTGGCATTTTAAAAATAGGTGCCGATAGGCATTTCAGATATGGTTGCCGATAGGCATTTCAAATATAGGTGCTGATAGGCATTTCAGATGTAGTTTCCGATAGGCATTTCAATAATAGGTGTCGATAGGCATTTCAGATATAGGTGTCGATAGGCATTTCAGATATAGGTGTCGATAGGCATTTCAGATATAGGTGTCGATAGGCATTTCAGATATAGGTGTCGATAGGCATTTCAGATATAGGTGTCGATAGGCATTTTAGATATAGGTGTCGATAGGCATTTCACATATAGGTGCCGATAGGCATTTCAGATATAGTTGCCGATTGGCATTTAAAAAATAGGTGCCGATAGGCATTTCAGATATAGAAGCCGATAGGCATTTCAAATATAGGTGCCGATAGGCATTCCAGATATGGTTGCCGATAGGCATTTCAAATATAGGTGCTGATAAGCATTTCAGATGTAGTTTCCGATAGGCATTTCAAAAATAGGTGTCGATAGGCATTTCAGATATAGGTGTCGATAGGCATTTCAGATATAGGTGTCGATAGGCATTTCAGATATAGGTGTCGATAGGCATTTCAGATATAAGTGTCGATAGGCATTTCAGATATAGGTGTCGATAGGCATTTCAGATATAGGTGTCGATAGGCATTTCAGATATAGGTGTCGATAGGCATTTCAGATATAGGTGGCCGATAGGTATTTCAGATATAGTTGCCGATTGGCATTTTAAAAATAGGTGCCGATAGGCATTTCAGATATAGAAGCCGATAGGCATTTCAAATTTAGGTACCGATAGGCATTCCAGATATGGTTGCCCATAGGCATTTCAAATATAGGTGCTGATAGGCATTTCAGATGTAGTTTCCGATAGGCATTTCAAAAATAGGTGTCGATAGGCATTTCAGATATAGGTGTCGATAGGCATTTCAGATATAGGTGTCGATAGGCATTTCAGATATAGGTGTCGATAGGCATTTCAGATATATGTGTCGATAGGCATTTCAGATATAGGTGTCGATAGGCATTTCAGATATAGGTGCCGATAGGCATTTCAGATATAGTTGCCGATTGGCATTTTAAAAATAGGTGCCGATAGGCATTTCAGATATAGAAGCCGATAGGCATTTCAAATATAGGTGCCGATAGGCATTCCAGATATGGTTGCCGATAGGCATTTCAAATATAGGTGCTGATAGGCATTTTAGATGTAGTTTCCGATAGGCATTTCAAAAATAGGTGTCGATAGGCATTTCAGATATAGGTGTCGATAGGCATTTCAGATATAGGTGTCGATAGGCATTTCAGATATAGGTGTCGATAGGCATTTCAGATATAGGTGTCGATAGGCATTTCAGATATAGGTGTCGATAGGCATTTCAGATATAGGGGTCGATAGGCATTTCAGATATAGGTGTCGATAGGCATTTCAGATATAGGTGCCGATAGGCATTTCAGATATAGTTGCCGATTGGCATTTTAAAAATAGGTGTTGATAGGCATTTCAGATATAGAAGCCGATAGGCATTTCAAATATAGGTGCCGATAGGCATTCCAGATATGGTTGCCGATAGACATTTCAAATATAGGTGCTGATAGGCATTTCAGATGTAGTTTCCGATAGGCATTTCAAAAATAGGTGTCGATAGGCATTTCAGATATAAGTGTCGATAGGCATTTCAGATATAGGTGTCGATAGGCATTTCAGATATAGGTGTCGATAGGCATTTCAGATATAGGTGTCGATAGGCATTTCAGATATAGGTGTCGATAGGCATTTCAGATATAGGTGTCGATAGGCATTTCAGATATAGGTGTCGATAGGCATTTCAGATATAGGTGCCGATAGGCATTTCAGATATAGTTGCCGATTGGCATTTTAAAAATAGGTGCCGATAGGCATTTCAGATATAGAAGCCGATAGGCATTTCAAATATAGGTGCCGATAGGCATTCCAGATATGGTTGCCGATAGGCATTTCAAATATAGGTGCTGATAGGCATTTCAGATGTAGTTTCCGATAGGCATTTCAAAAATAGGTGTCGATAGGCATTTCAGATATAGGTGTCGATAGGCATTTCAGATATAGGTGTCGATAGGCATTTCAGATATAGGTGTCGATAGGCATTTCAGATATAGGTGTCGATAGGCATTTCAGATATAGGTGTCGATAGGCATATCAGATATAAGTGTCGATAGGCATTTCAGATATAGGTGTCGATAGGCATTTCAGATATAGAAGCCGATAGGCATTTCAAATATAGGTGCCGAAAGGCATTCCAGATATGGTTGCCGATAGGCATTTCAAATATAGGTGCTGATAGACATTTCAGATTTAGTTTCCGATAGACATTTCAAAAATAGGTGTCGATAGGCATTTCAGATAGAGGTGTCGATAGGCATTTCAGATATAGGTGTCGATAGGCATTTCAGATATAGGTGTCGATAGGCATTTCAGATATAGGTGTCGATAGGCATTTCAGATATAGGTGTCGTTAGGCATTTCAGATATAGGCGTCGATAGGCATTTCAGATATAGGTGTCGATAGGCATTTCAGATATAGGTGCCGATAGGCATTTCATATATAGTTGCCGATTGGCATTTTAAAAATAGGTGCCGATAGGCATTTCAGATATAGAAGCCGATAGGCATTTCAAATATAGGTGCCGATAGGCATTCCAGATATGGTTGCCGATAGGCATTTCAAATATAGGTGCTGATAGGCATTTCAGATGTAGTTTCCGATAGGCATTTCAAAAATAGGTGTCGATAGGCATTTCAGATAAAGGTGTCGATAGGCATTTCAGATATAGGTGTCGATTGGCATTTCAGATATAGGTGTCGATAGGCATTTCAGATATAGGATTCGATAGGCATTTCAGATATAGGTGTCGATAGGCATTTCAGATATAGGTGTCGATAGGCATTTCAGATATAGGTGTCGATAGGCATTTCAGATATAGGTGTCGATAGGCATTTCAGATATAGGTGTCGATAGGCATTTCAGATATAGGTGTCGATAGGCATTTCAGATATAGGTGTCGATAGGCATTTCAGATATAGGTGTCGATAGGCATTTCAGATATAGGTGTCGATAGGCATTTCAGATGTAGGTGCCGATAGGCATTTCAGATATAGTTGCCGATTGGCATTTTAAAAATAGGTGGCGATAGGCATTTCAGATATAGAAGCCGATAGGCATTTCAAATATAGGTGTCGATAGGCATTCCAGATATGGTTGCCGATAGGCATTTCAAATATAGGTGCTGATAGGCATTTCAGATGTAGTTTCCGATAGGCATTTCAAAAATAGGTGTCGATAGGCATTTCAGATATAGGTGTCGATAGGCATTTCAGATATAGGTGTCGATAGGCATTTCAGATATAGGTGTCGATAGGCATTTCAGATATAGGTGTCGATAGGCATTTCAGATATAGGTGTCGATAGGCATTTCAGATATAGGTGTCGATAGGCATTTCAGATATAGGTGTCGATAGGCATTTCAGATATAGGTGCCGATAGGCATTTCAGATATAGTTGCCGATTGGCATTTTAAAAATAGGTGCCGATAGGCATTTCAGATATAGAAGCCGATAGGCATTTCAAATATAGGTGCCGAAAGGCATTCCAGATATGGTTGCCGATAGGCATTTCAAATATAGGTGCTGATAGGCATTTCAGATGTAGTTTCCGATAGGCATTTCAAAAATGGTGTCGATAGGCATTTCAGATATAGGTGTCGATAGGCATTTCAGATATAGGTGTCGATAGGCATTTCAGATATAGGTGTCGATAGGCATTTCAGAAATAGGTGTCGATAGGCATTTCAGATATAGGTGTCGATAGGCATTTCAGATATAGGTGTCGATAGGCATTTCAGATATAGGTGTCGATAGGCATTTCAGATATAGGTGCTGATAGGCATTTCAAATATAGTTGCCGATTGGCATTTTAAAAATAGGTGCCGATAGGCATTTCAGATATAGAAGCCGATAGGCATTTCAAATATAGGTGCCGATAGGCATTCCAGATATGGTTGCCGAT
>JAVRKA010000951.1:0-36502 GCA_034508555.1 Venustoraphidia nigricollis | reverse complement strand
TCGTGCGCCCAGGGTGCAAACGTTTCTGACCTCGTGCGCCCAGGGTGCAAACGTTTCTGACCTCGTGCGCCCAGGGTGCAAACGTTTCTGACCTCGTGCGCCCAGGGTGCAAACGTTTCTGACCTCGTGCGCCCAAGGTGCAAACGTTTCTGACCTCGTGCGCCCAGGGTGCAAACGTTTCTGACCTCGTGCGCCCAGGGTGCAAACGTTTCTGACCTCGTGCGCCCAGGGTGCAAACGTTTCTGACCTCGTGCGCCCAGGGTGCAAACGTTTCTGACCTCGTGCGCCCAGGGTGCAAACGTTTCTGACCTCGTGCGCCCAGGGTGCAAACGTTTCTGACCTCGTGCGCCCAGGGTGCAAACGTTTCTGACCTCGTGCGCCCAGGGTGCAAACGTTTCTGACCTCGTGCGCCCAGGGTGCAAACGTTTCTGACCTCGTGCGCCCAGGGTGCAAACGTTTCTGACCTCGTGCGCCCAGGGTGCAAACGTTTCTGACCTCGTGCGCCCAGGGTGCAAACGTTTCTGACCTCGTGCGCCCAGGGTGCAAACGTTTCTGACCTCGTGCGCCCAGGGTGCAAACGTTTCTGACCTCGTGCGCCCAGGGTGCAAACGTTTCTGACCTCGTGCGCCCAGGGTGCAAACGTTTCTGACCTCGTGCGCCCAGGGTGCAAACGTTTCTGACCTCGTGCGCCCAGGGTGCAAACGTTTCTGACCTCGTGCGCCCAGGGTGCAAACGTTTCTGACCTCGTGCGCCCAGGGTGCAAACGTTTCTGACCTCGTGCGCCCAGGGTGCAAACGTTTCTGACCTCGTGCGCCCAGGGTGCAAACGTTTCTGACCTCGTGCGCCCAGGGTGCAAACGTTTCTGACCTCGTGCGCCCAGGGTGCAAACGTTTCTGACCTCGTGCGCCCAGGGTGCAAACGTTTCTGACCTCGTGCGCCCAGGGTGCAAACGTTTCTGACCTCGTGCGCCCAGGGTGCAAACGTTTCTGACCTCGTGCGCCCAGGGTGCAAACGTTTCTGACCTCGTGCGCCCAGGGTGCAAACGTTTCTGACCTCGTGCGCCCAGGGTGCAAACGTTTCTGACCTCGTGCGCCCAGGGTGCAAACGTTTCTGACCTCGTGCGCCCAGGGTGCAAACGTTTCTGACCTCGTGCGCCCAGGGTGCAAACGTTTCTGACCTCGTGCGCCCAGGGTGCAAACGTTTCTGACCTCGTGCGCCCAGGGTGCAAACGTTTCTGACCTCGTGCGCCCAGGGTGCAAACGTTTCTGACCTCGTGCGCCCAGGGTGCAAACGTTTCTGACCTCGTGCGCCCAGGGTGCAAACGTTTCTGACCTCGTGCGCCCAGGGTGCAAACGTTTCTGACCTCGTGCGCCCAGGGTGCAAACGTTTCTGACCTCGTGCGCCCAGGGTGCAAACGTTTCTGACCTCGTGCGCCCAGGGTGCAAACGTTTCTGACCTCGTGCGCCCAGGGTGCAAACGTTTCTGACCTCGTGCGCCCAGGGTGCAAACGTTTCTGACCTCGTGCGCCCAGGGTGCAAACGTTTCTGACCTCGTGCGCCCAGGGTGCAAACGTTTCTGACCTCGTGCGCCCAGGGTGCAAACGTTTCTGACCTCGTGCGCCCAGGGTGCAAACGTTTCTGACCTCGTGCGCCCAGGGTGCAAACGTTTCTGACCTCGTGCGCCCAGGGTGCAAACGTTTCTGACCTCGTGCGCCCAGGGTGCAAACGTTTCTGACCTCGTGCGCCCAGGGTGCAAACGTTTCTGACCTCGTGCGCCCAGGGTGCAAACGTTTCTGACCTCGTGCGCCCAGGGTGCAAACGTTTCTGACCTCGTGCGCCCAGGGTGCAAACGTTTCTGACCTCGTGCGCCCAGGGTGCAAACGTTTCTGACCTCGTGCGCCCAGGGTGCAAACGTTTCTGACCTCGTGCGCCCAGGGTGCAAACGTTTCTGACCTCGTGCGCCCAGGGTGCAAACGTTTCTGACCTCGTGCGCCCAGGGTGCAAACGTTTCTGACCTCGTGCGCCCAGGGTGCAAACGTTTCTGACCTCGTGCGCCCAGGGTGCAAACGTTTCTGACCTCGTGCGCCCAGGGTGCAAACGTTTCTGACCTCGTGCGCCCAGGGTGCAAACGTTTCTGACCTCGTGCGCCCAGGGTGCAAACGTTTCTGACCTCGTGCGCCCAGGGTGCAAACGTTTCTGACCTCGTGCGCCCAGGGTGCAAACGTTTCTGACCTCGTGCGCCCAGGGTGCAAACGTTTCTGACCTCGTGCGCCCAGGGTGCAAACGTTTCTGACCTCGTGCGCCCAGGGTGCAAACGTTTCTGACCTCGTGCGCCCAGGGTGCAAACGTTTCTGACCTCGTGCGCCCAGGGTGCAAACGTTTCTGACCTCGTGCGCCCAGGGTGCAAACGTTTCTGACCTCGTGCGCCCAGGGTGCAAACGTTTCTGACCTCGTGCGCCCAGGGTGCAAACGTTTCTGACCTCGTGCGCCCAGGGTGCAAACGTTTCTGACCTCGTGCGCCCAGGGTGCAAACGTTTCTGACCTCGTGCGCCCAGGGTGCAAACGTTTCTGACCTCGTGCGCCCAGGGTGCAAACGTTTCTGACCTCGTGCGCCCAGGGTGCAAACGTTTCTGACCTCGTGCGCCCAGGGTGCAAACGTTTCTGACCTCGTGCGCCCAGGGTGCAAACGTTTCTGACCTCGTGCGCCCAGGGTGCAAACGTTTCTGACCTCGTGCGCCCAGGGTGCAAACGTTTCTGACCTCGTGCGCCCAGGGTGCAAACGTTTCTGACCTCGTGCGCCCAGGGTGCAAACGTTTCTGACCTCGTGCGCCCAGGGTGCAAACGTTTCTGACCTCGTGCGCCCAGGGTGCAAACGTTTCTGACCTCGTGCGCCCAGGGTGCAAACGTTTCTGACCTCGTGCGCCCAGGGTGCAAACGTTTCTGACCTCGTGCGCCCAGGGTGCAAACGTTTCTGACCTCGTGCGCCCAGGGTGCAAACGTTTCTGACCTCGTGCGCCCAGGGTGCAAACGTTTCTGACCTCGTGCGCCCAGGGTGCAAACGTTTCTGACCTCGTGCGCCCAGGGTGCAAACGTTTCTGACCTCGTGCGCCCAGGGTGCAAACGTTTCTGACCTCGTGCGCCCAGGGTGCAAACGTTTCTGACCTCGTGCGCCCAGGGTGCAAACGTTTCTGACCTCGTGCGCCCAGGGTGCAAACGTTTCTGACCTCGTGCGCCCAGGGTGCAAACGTTTCTGACCTCGTGCGCCCAGGGTGCAAACGTTTCTGACCTCGTGCGCCCAGGGTGCAAACGTTTCTGACCTCGTGCGCCCAGGGTGCAAACGTTTCTGACCTCGTGCGCCCAGGGTGCAAACGTTTCTGACCTCGTGCGCCCAGGGTGCAAACGTTTCTGACCTCGTGCGCCCAGGGTGCAAACGTTTCTGACCTCGTGCGCCCAGGGTGCAAACGTTTCTGACCTCGTGCGCCCAGGGTGCAAACGTTTCTGACCTCGTGCGCCCAGGGTGCAAACGTTTCTGACCTCGTGCGCCCAGGGTGCAAACGTTTCTGACCTCGTGCGCCCAGGGTGCAAACGTTTCTGACCTCGTGCGCCCAGGGTGCAAACGTTTCTGACCTCGTGCGCCCAGGGTGCAAACGTTTCTGACCTCGTGCGCCCAGGGTGCAAACGTTTCTGACCTCGTGCGCCCAGGGTGCAAACGTTTCTGACCTCGTGCGCCCAGGGTGCAAACGTTTCTGACCTCGTGCGCCCAGGGTGCAAACGTTTCTGACCTCGTGCGCCCAGGGTGCAAACGTTTCTGACCTCGTGCGCCCAGGGTGCAAACGTTTCTGACCTCGTGCGCCCAGGGTGCAAACGTTTCTGACCTCGTGCGCCCAGGGTGCAAACGTTTCTGACCTCGTGCGCCCAGGGTGCAAACGTTTCTGACCTCGTGCGCCCAGGGTGCAAACGTTTCTGACCTCGTGCGCCCAGGGTGCAAACGTTTCTGACCTCGTGCGCCCAGGGTGCAAACGTTTCTGACCTCGTGCGCCCAGGGTGCAAACGTTTCTGACCTCGTGCGCCCAGGGTGCAAACGTTTCTGACCTCGTGCGCCCAGGGTGCAAACGTTTCTGACCTCGTGCGCCCAGGGTGCAAACGTTTCTGACCTCGTGCGCCCAGGGTGCAAACGTTTCTGACCTCGTGCGCCCAGGGTGCAAACGTTTCTGACCTCGTGCGCCCAGGGTGCAAACGTTTCTGACCTCGTGCGCCCAGGGTGCAAACGTTTCTGACCTCGTGCGCCCAGGGTGCAAACGTTTCTGACCTCGTGCGCCCAGGGTGCAAACGTTTCTGACCTCGTGCGCCCAGGGTGCAAACGTTTCTGACCTCGTGCGCCCAGGGTGCAAACGTTTCTGACCTCGTGCGCCCAGGGTGCAAACGTTTCTGACCTCGTGCGCCCAGGGTGCAAACGTTTCTGACCTCGTGCGCCCAGGGTGCAAACGTTTCTGACCTCGTGCGCCCAGGGTGCAAACGTTTCTGACCTCGTGCGCCCAGGGTGCAAACGTTTCTGACCTCGTGCGCCCAGGGTGCAAACGTTTCTGACCTCGTGCGCCCAGGGTGCAAACGTTTCTGACCTCGTGCGCCCAGGGTGCAAACGTTTCTGACCTCGTGCGCCCAGGGTGCAAACGTTTCTGACCTCGTGCGCCCAGGGTGCAAACGTTTCTGACCTCGTGCGCCCAGGGTGCAAACGTTTCTGACCTCGTGCGCCCAGGGTGCAAACGTTTCTGACCTCGTGCGCCCAGGGTGCAAACGTTTCTGACCTCGTGCGCCCAGGGTGCAAACGTTTCTGACCTCGTGCGCCCAGGGTGCAAACGTTTCTGACCTCGTGCGCCCAGGGTGCAAACGTTTCTGACCTCGTGCGCCCAGGGTGCAAACGTTTCTGACCTCGTGCGCCCAGGGTGCAAACGTTTCTGACCTCGTGCGCCCAGGGTGCAAACGTTTCTGACCTCGTGCGCCCAGGGTGCAAACGTTTCTGACCTCGTGCGCCCAGGGTGCAAACGTTTCTGACCTCGTGCGCCCAGGGTGCAAACGTTTCTGACCTCGTGCGCCCAGGGTGCAAACGTTTCTGACCTCGTGCGCCCAGGGTGCAAACGTTTCTGACCTCGTGCGCCCAGGGTGCAAACGTTTCTGACCTCGTGCGCCCAGGGTGCAAACGTTTCTGACCTCGTGCGCCCAGGGTGCAAACGTTTCTGACCTCGTGCGCCCAGGGTGCAAACGTTTCTGACCTCGTGCGCCCAGGGTGCAAACGTTTCTGACCTCGTGCGCCCAGGGTGCAAACGTTTCTGACCTCGTGCGCCCAGGGTGCAAACGTTTCTGACCTCGTGCGCCCAGGGTGCAAACGTTTCTGACCTCGTGCGCCCAGGGTGCAAACGTTTCTGACCTCGTGCGCCCAGGGTGCAAACGTTTCTGACCTCGTGCGCCCAGGGTGCAAACGTTTCTGACCTCGTGCGCCCAGGGTGCAAACGTTTCTGACCTCGTGCGCCCAGGGTGCAAACGTTTCTGACCTCGTGCGCCCAGGGTGCAAACGTTTCTGACCTCGTGCGCCCAGGGTGCAAACGTTTCTGACCTCGTGCGCCCAGGGTGCAAACGTTTCTGACCTCGTGCGCCCAGGGTGCAAACGTTTCTGACCTCGTGCGCCCAGGGTGCAAACGTTTCTGACCTCGTGCGCCCAGGGTGCAAACGTTTCTGACCTCGTGCGCCCAGGGTGCAAACGTTTCTGACCTCGTGCGCCCAGGGTGCAAACGTTTCTGACCTCGTGCGCCCAGGGTGCAAACGTTTCTGACCTCGTGCGCCCAGGGTGCAAACGTTTCTGACCTCGTGCGCCCAGGGTGCAAACGTTTCTGACCTCGTGCGCCCAGGGTGCAAACGTTTCTGACCTCGTGCGCCCAGGGTGCAAACGTTTCTGACCTCGTGCGCCCAGGGTGCAAACGTTTCTGACCTCGTGCGCCCAGGGTGCAAACGTTTCTGACCTCGTGCGCCCAGGGTGCAAACGTTTCTGACCTCGTGCGCCCAGGGTGCAAACGTTTCTGACCTCGTGCGCCCAGGGTGCAAACGTTTCTGACCTCGTGCGCCCAGGGTGCAAACGTTTCTGACCTCGTGCGCCCAGGGTGCAAACGTTTCTGACCTCGTGCGTCCAAGGCGCAAACGTTTCTGACCTCGTGCGCCCAAGGCGCAAACGTTTCTGACCTCGTGCGCCCAAGGCGCAAACGTTTCTGACCTCGTGCGCCCAAGGCGCAAACGTTTCTGACCTCGTGCGCCCAAGGCGCAAACGTTTCTGACCTCGTGCGCCCAAGGCGCAAACGTTTCTGACCTCGTGCGCCCAAGGCGCAAACGTTTCTGACCTCGTGCACCCAAGGCGCAAACGTTTCTGACCTCGTGCGCCCAAGGCGCAAACGTTTCTGACCTCGTGCGCCCAAGGCGCAAACTATTCAACTTAGACTGTAAAGCAACGTCTGATTTTTTGTTTTAGTCAATTTGTTCCGAACTACTGGACCGATTGAGTTGAAATTTGGTACACATGTGTAAGTTGGTGACACAAAGACGGGCGTATAACGTAAATAATTAAATTTTAAACATGGGGGTAATTTTTGGGGAAAAATTAGGAAATTAAAAAAAAAAGTTTTGAAAACTGTCACGTGTGACATATCCAATGAAAGGACTCGTAGTAAGGGTTTAAAATATATTTTTTTATAATTTTAAAATAAATAGTTTTAAAGTTATTTAAGAAAATAGTATAGCCTTAGTTATTTTTTTGACAAAAATGGGAAATCTCTTGGTTCCTTTTCAAATTTGGTATACTTATAGAAAATGACACGCTGAATTCAACGAGCCCATCCGTTGCGCTCTATCACTCACCGTTACGAAGCTTGAGGCCCTTCAAACTGATTTTCTGGAATCTCTGGAATACCTATCAGATACTTCTTAAATTTGGTATACTGACAGAAAATTACATTCTAAACTCAATGAGCGCACCCAGAGGCCTCTAGCTATTACCGTTTCGAAGATAGAGCCATTCAAAGAATGCTCGTAAAAAGAACACATCTGGAAAAGACCACCGGCCGCAAACTAGGGCTTATTTTTGAATTTCAAATGTCATTCCCTGTCAGTCCAAAGCTGCCAGAGTGTCAAAATTCTGCACAGACAGAATGTCTGGCTGACGGGATGTGACAAACTGTATAAGTAATACCTGTGAACAGAAAAAAAACATACGCGTCACTATAATTACATGCTTTTATTTAACTTGCTTTCAAATAATATTTTACATTAGCAAATATTCATCCAACTCTTTTCGGGTGCTTTTTATTTCGACTTCAGCGTTCTTACTTTCTCCCGATCCTAGCCGTGTACTTCGAATTTTCATTTTTTCTAGGATATATTCTCGAGCTTCATGAGCGCCCTTAATTTTTCCAGGTGAGGCAACGATTCTGAAAAATATTTCCAGGTGAGGCAACGGCTCTGAAAAACATATCCAGGTGAGGCAACGATTCTGAAAAATATTTCCAGGTGAGGCAACGATTCTGAAAAATATTTCCAGGTGAGGCAACAATTCTGAAAAATATTTCCAGGTGAGGCAACGATATTAAAGATATTACCAGTTGAGGCTACAATTCTGAAAAATATTTCCTGGTGGGGCAACGATTCTGAAAAATATATTCAGGTAAAACAACGATTCTGAAAAATATATCCAGGTGAGGCAACGATTATGAAAAATATTACCATTTGAGGTAACAATTCTGAAAAATATTTCCTGGTGGGGCAACGATTCTGAAAAATATATTCAGGTAAAACAACGATTCTGAAAAATATATCCAGGTGAGGCAACGATTCTGAAAAATATTTCCAGGTGAGACACCGATTCTGAAAAATATTTCCAGGTGAGGCAACGATTCTGAAAAATATTTCCAGGTGAGGCAACGATTCTGTAAAATATTTCCAGGCGAGGCAACGATTTTGAAAAATATCTCCAGGTGAGGCAACAATTCTGAAAAATATTTCCAGGTGAAGCAACGATTCTGAAAAATATATCCAGGTGAGGCAACGATTCTTAAAAATATATTCAGGTGAGGCAACGATTCTGAAAAATATATCCAGGTGAGGCAACGATTCTAAAATTATTTCCAGGTGAGGCAACGATTCTGAAAAATATTAACAGGTGAGGCAACAAATCTGAAAAATATTTCCAGGTGAGGCAACGGTTTAGAAAAATATATCCAGGTGAGGCAACGATTCTGAAAAATATATTCAGGTGAGGCAACGATTCTGAAAAATATTTTCAGGTGAGGCAACAATTCTGAAAAATATTTCCAGGTGAGGCAACAGTTCTGAAAAATATTTCAAGATGAGGCAACGGTTCTGAAAAATATACCCAGATGAGGCAACGATTCTGAAAAATATTTCCAGGTGAGGCAACGATTCTGAAAAATATTTCTAGGTGAGGCAACAATTCTGAAAAATATTTCCAGGTGAGGCAACAATTCTGACAAATATTTCCAGGTGAGTCAACGGTTCTGAAAAATATTTCCAGGTGAGGCAACAATTCTGAAAAATATTTCCAGGTGAGGCAACAATTCTGAAAAATATTTCCAGGTGAGGCAACGATTCTAAAAAATATTTCCAGATTAGGCAACGGTTCTGAAAAATATATCCGGGTGAAGCAACGGTTCTGAAAAATATATCCAAACTAGTGGGTTAAGCCTGTCTCCGTCAGGCGCAATTGAAGTTCAAAGATTCAAAATGGCATTTTTCTTTTACATAAATTTTACATATATTTTAGAAGATCCCCTTAAGTTATGTCCCGTTGACCTAGGAAGTCTAAATGTATGAGTCAAATTCAAATCTGCAGCGCCCTGAGTTGAAGTCCCACGCAGGGCGAAAAATCATTTTTTTAATGGTTTTATAATTACCTATACATGTCAAAAAACTTACATGAATTAATTAATTAGTACCTGGGAGACCGAGCTGTGCTCGGAGAGCTCAATAAACATGGTGTTAATTTGCTGTATTTTTAAAATAGTATACAAAAATCTATACATTTTTTAATTAATTATATTATTAATAAGCTGTGAACTGTGAATATGTTTAAAACATATTGGACCATAATTATTTCTGACAACACTGTGACTCCTGAACATATTTTAGACGGCAAAATGCGGTTTTCATATTTTGAATACAGAAGTATGACGCTTGCACTAAATTGTAATATTCACATTTTCAATGTTTCCATTAATTCACATTTTTTACTACTATAAGACGAAAAATAATCTGTAAACTAAGAACTCATTGCGCACACAATTATTCTACACTTTTTTCAACTGATTATTAACTCAATTAAAAAATTTGCAATTATTTGCAAACTTATTTGACATTTGATATTAGAATGTTTCTGAGTTTGTTATTGGTAACCAAGGCAACTAAATATCCATCCATGGCCTATTGTGTTCTATGAAGTTTTTTTCTAAAAAACCCCCTATTTTGACCCCCGGGGAGAAAATCGAAAATCCGGCTACGTAAGGATCTGTCCCGTGTTTCGTACTATAAGTGTGCCAAATTTCAACTTCCTAAGTCTGCTGGGGCCTTCTGGAGGGTCTGGAAAGACAGACGGACATCCAGACACACAATTGGAAAATATATATGTAGATGAGGCAACGATTCTGAAAATTTTTTTCAGTTGAGGCAACGATTCTGAAAAATATTTCCAGGTGAGGCAATGATTATGAAAAATATTACCAGGTGAGGCAACAATTCTGAAAAATATTTCCAGGTGGGGCAACGAATTTGAATAATATATTCAGGTGAGGCAACGATGCTGAAAAATATATCCAGGTGAGGCAACGATTCTGAAAAATATTTCCAGGTGAGGCGACGATTCTGAAAAATATTTCCAGGTGAGGCAACGATTCTGAAAAATGTTTCCAGGTGAGGCAACGATTCTGAAAAATATTTCCAGGTGAGGCAACAATTCTGAAAAATATTTCCAGGTGAGGCAACAATTCTGAAAAATATTTCCAGGAGAGTCAAAGGTTCTGAAAAATATTTCCAGGTGAGGCAACAATTCTGAAAAATATTTCCAAGTGAGTCAACGGTTCTGAAAAATATTTCCAGGTGAGGCACCAATTCTGAAAAATATTTCCAGGTGAGGCAACAATTCTGAAAAATATTTCCAGGTGAGGAAACGATTCTGAAAATTATTTCCAGGTGAGGCAACGATTCTGAAAAACATTACCAGGAGAGGCAACAATTCTGAAAAATATTTCCAGGTGAGGCAACGATTCTGAAAAATATTTCCAGGTGAGGCAACGATTCTGAAAAATATTTCTAGGTGAGGCAACAATTCTGAAAAATATTTCCAGGTGGGGCAACAATTCTGAGAAATATTTCCAGGTGAGGCAACGGTTCTGAAAAATATATCCAGGTGAGGCAACGATTCTGAAAAATATATTCAAGTGAGGCAACGATTCTGAAAAATATTTCCGGGTGAGGCAACCATTCTGAAAAATATTTCCAGGTGAGGCAACGGTTCTGAAAAATATTTACAGGTGAGGCAACAATTCTGAAAAATATTTCCAGGTGAGGCAACGATTCTGAAAAATATTTCCAGGTGAGGCAACGTTTCTGAAAAATATTTCCAGGTTAGGCAACGATTCTGAAAAATATTTCCAGGTGAGGCAACAATTCTGAAAAATATTTCCAGGTGAGGCAACAATTCTGAAAAAAATTTCCAAGTGAGTCAACGGTTCTGAAAAATATTTCCAGGTGAGGCACCAATTCTGAAAAATATTTCCAGGTGAGGCAACAATTCTGAAAAATATTTCCAGGTGAGGAAACGATTCTGAAAATTATTTCCAGGTGAGGCAACGATTCTGAAAAACATTACCAGGTGAGGCAACAATTCTGAAAAGTATTTCCAGGCGAGGCAACGATTCTGAAAAATATTTCCAGGTGGGGCAACAATTCTGAGAAATATTTCCAGGTGAGGCAACGGTTCTGAAAAATATATCCAGGTGAGGCAACGATTCTGAAAAATATATTCAAGTGAGGCAACGATTCTGAAAAATATTTTCGGGTGAGGCAACAATTCTGAAAAATATTTCCAGGTGAGGCAACGGTTCTGAAAAATATTTCCAGGTGAGGCAACAATTCTGAAAAACATTTCCAGGTGAGGCAACGATTCTGAAAAATATTTTCAGGTGAGGCAACGTTTCTGAAAAATATTTCCAGGTTAGGCAACGATTCTGAAAAATATATCCAGGTGAGGCAACGAGTCTGAAAAATATTTCCAGGTGAGGCAACGAGTCTGAAAAATATTTCCATGTGAGGCAACGGTTCTGAAAAATATATCCAGGTGAGGCAACGATTCTGAAAATTTTTTTTCAGGTGAGGCAACGATTCTGAAAAATATTTCCCGGTGAGGCAACGATTCTGAAAAATATTTCCAGGTGAGGCAACGATTCTGAAAAATATTTCCAGGTGAGGCAACAATTCTGAAAAATATTTCCAGGTGGGGCAACAATTCTGAGAAATATTTCCAGGTGAGGCAACGGTTCTGAAAAATATATCCAGGTGAGGCAACGATTCTGAAAAATATATTCAAGTGAGGCAACGATTCTGAAAAATATTTCCGGGTGAGGCAACAATTCTGAAAAATATTTCACGGTGAGGCAACGGTTCTGAAAAATATTTCCAGGTGAGGCAACGATTCTGAAAAATATTTCCAGGTGAGGCAACGTTTCTGAAATATATTTCCAGGTTAGGCAACGATTCTGAAAAATATTTCCAGGTGAGGCAACGATTCTGAAAAATATATCCAGGTGAGGCAACGATTCTGAAAAATATTTCCCGGTGAGGCAACGGTTCTGAAAAATATATCCAGGTGAGGCAACGATTCTGAAAATTTTTTTTCAGGTGAGGCAACGATTCTGAAAAATATTTCCAGGTGAGGCAACGGTTCTGAAAAATATATCCAGGTAAGGAAACGATTCTAGAAAATTTTTTTCAGGTGAGGCAACGATTCTGAAAAATATTTCCAGGTGAGGCAATTTATATGAAAAATATTACCAGGTGAGGCAACAATTCTGAAAAATATTTCTAGGTGGGGCAACGAGTCTGAAAAATATAATCAGGTGAGGCAACGATTCTGAAAAATAAAATCCAGGTGAGGCCACGATTCTGAAAAATATTTCCAGGTGAGACACCGATTCTGAAAAATATTTCCAGCTGAGGCAACGATTCTGAAAAATATTGCCAGGTGAGGCAACGATTCTGAAAAATATTTCCAGGTGAGGCAACAATTCTGAAAAATATTTCCAGGTGAGGCAACAATTCTGAAAAATATTTCTAGGTGAGTCAACGGTTCTGAAAAATATTTCCAGGTGAGGCAACGATTCTGAAAAATATTTACAGGTGAGGCAACAATTCTGAAAAATATTTCCAGGTGAGGCAATAATATTGTAAAATATTTCTAGGTAAGGCAACGATTCTGAAAAATATTTCCAGGTGAGGCAACGATTCTGAAAAATATTTCCAGGTGAGGCAACAATTCTGAAAAATATTTCCAGGTGAGGCAATAATATTGTAAAATATTTCCAGGTGAGGCAACGATTGTGAAAAATATTTCCAGGTGAGGCAACGATTCTGAAAAATATTTCCAGGTGAAGCAACGTTTCTGAAAAATATTTCCAGGTGAGGCAACAATTCTGAAAAATATATCCAGAAGAGGCAACATTTCTGAAAAATATTTACAGGTGAGGCAACGATTCTGAAAAATATATCCAGGTGAGGCAACGAGTCTGAAAAATATTTCCAGGTGAGGCAACGAGTCTGAAAAATATTTCCAGATGAGGCAACAATTCTGAAAAATATTTCCAGGTGAGTCAACAGTTCTGAAAAATATTTCCAGGTGAGGCAACAATTCTAAAAAATATCTCCAGGTGAGGCAACGATTCTGAAAAATATATCCAGGTGAGGCAAAAATTCTGAAAAATATTTGCAGGTGAGGCAACGGTTCTGAAAAATATATCCAGGTGAGGCAACGATTCTGAAAAATATATTCAGGTGAGGCAACGATTCTTAAAAATATATCCCGGTGAGGCAACGATTCTGAAAAATATTTCCATGTGAGGCAACAATTCTGAAAAATATTTCCAGGTGAGGCAACAATTCTGAAAAATATTTCCAGGTGAGTCAACGGTTTTGAAAAATATTTCCAGGTGAGGCAACAATTCTGAAAAATATTTCCAGGTGAGGCAACGATTCTGAAAAATATTTCTAGGTGAGGCAACGATTCAGAAAAATATTGCCAGGTGAGGCAACGATTCTGAAAAATATTTCCAGGTGAGGCAACGATTCTGAAAAATATTTCCAGGTGAGGCAAAAATTCTGAAAAATATTTCCAGGTGAGGCAACGGCTCTGAAAAATATATCAAGGTGAGGCAACGATTCTGAAAATTATTTCCAGGTGAGGCAACGATTCTGAAAAATATTTCCAGGTGAGGCAACAATTCTGAAAATTATTTTCAGGTGAGGCAACGATTCTGAAAAATATTTCCAGGCGAGGCAACTATTCTGAAAAATATTTCCAGGTGAGGCAACAATTCTGAATAATATATCCAGGTGAGGCAACGGTTTAGAAAAATATTTCCAGGTGAGGCAACGATTCTGAAAAATATTTCCAGGTGAGGCAACGATTCTAAAATATATTTCCAGGTGAGGCAACAATTCTTAAAAATATTTCCAGGTGAGGCAACGGCTCTGAAAAATATATCCAGGTAGGCAACGATTCTGAAAAATATTTCCAGGTGAGGCAACGATTCTGAAAAATATTTCCAGGTGAGGCAAAAATTCTGAAAAATATTTCCAGAGGTGCACACCTAAAAAGTCAACAGTCACACTATAAAAAGTAGGTGCACACCTAAAAAGTTAACAGTCACACTATAAAAAGTAGGTGTACACCTAAAAACTTATCAGTCACACTATAAAAAGTAGGTGTACACCTAAAAACTTAACAGTCACACTATAAAAAGTAGGTGTAAACCTAAAAACTTAACAGTCACACTATAAAAAGTAGGTGTACACCTGAAAACTTAACAGTGACACTATAAAAAGTAGGTGTACATCTAAAAACTTAACAGTCACACTATAAAAAGTAAGTTTACACCTAAAAACTAAACAGTCACCCTATAAAAAGTAGTTGTACACATCAAAACTTAACAGTCAAACTATAAAAAGTAGTTGTACACATAAAAACTTAACAGTCACCCTATAAAAAGTAGTTGTACACATAAAAACTTAACAGTCAAACTATAAAAAGTAGTTGTACACAAAAAAACTTAACAGTCAAACTATAAAAAGTAGTTGTACACATAAAAACTTAACAGTCAAACTATAAAAAGTAGTTGTACACATAAAAACTTAACAGTCAAACTATAAAAAGTAGTTGTACACATAAAAACTTAACAGTCAAACTATAAAAAGTAGTTGTACACATAAAAACTTAACAGTCAAACTATAAAAAGTAGTTGTACACATAAAAACTTAACAGTCAAACTATAAAAAGTAGTTGTACACATAAAAACTTAACAGTCAAACTATAAAAAGTAGTTGTACACATAAAAACTTAACAGTCAAACTATAAAAAGTAGTTGTACACATAAAAACTTAACAGTCAAACTATAAAAAGTAGTTGTACACATAAAAACTTAACAGTCAAACTATAAACAGTAGTTGTACACATAAAAACTTAACAGTCAAACTATAAAAAGTAGTTGTACACATAAAAACTTAAGAGTCAAACTATAAAAAGTAGTTGTACACATAAAAACTTAACAGTCAAACTATAAAAAGTAGTTGTACACATAAAAACTTAACAGTCAAACTATAAAAAGTAGTTGTACACATAAAAACTTAACAGTCAAACTATAAAAAGTAGTTGTACACATAAAAACTTAACAGTCAAACTATAAAAAGTAGTTGTACATATAAAAACTTAACAGTCAAACTATAAAAAGTAGTTGTACACATAAAAACTTAACAGTCAAACTATAAAAAGTAGTTGTACACATAAAAACTTAACAGTCAAACTATAAAAAGTAGTTGTACACATAAAAACTTAACAGTCAAACTATAAAAAGTAGTTGTACACATAAAAACTTAACAGTCAAACTATAAAAAGTAGTTGTACACATAAAAACTTAACAGTCAAACTATAAAAAGTAGTTGTACACATAAAAACTTAACAGTCAAACTATAAAAAGTAGTTGTACACATAAAAACTTAACAGTTAAACTATAAAAGTAGTTGTACACATAAAAACTTAACAGTCAAACTATAAAAAGTAGTTGTACACATAAAAACTTAACAGTCAAACTATAAAAAGTAGTTGTACACATAAAAACTTAACAGTCAAACTATAAAAAGTAGTTGTACACATAAAAACTTAACAGTCAAACTATAAAAAGTAGTTGTACACATAAAAAATTAACAGTCAAACTATAAAAAGTAGTTGTACACCTAAAAACTAAACAGTCACCCTATAAAAAGTAGTTGTACACATAAAAACTTAACAGTCAAACTATAAAAAGTAGTTGTACACATAAAAACTTAACAGTCAAACTATAAAAAGTAGTTGTACACATAAAAACTTAACAGTCAAACTATAAAAAGTAGTTGTACACATAAAAACTTAACAGTCAAACTATAAAAAGTAGTTGTACACATAAAAACTTAACAGTCAAACTATAAAAAGTAGTTGTACACATAAAAACTTAACAGTCACACTATAAAAAGTAGTTGTACACATAAAAACTTAACAGTCAAACTATAAAAAGTAGTTGTACACATAAAAACTTAACAGTGAAACATTAAAAAGTAGTTGTACACATAAAAACTTAACAGTCAAACTATAAAAAGTAGTTGTACACATAAAAACTTAACAGTCAAACTATAAAAAGTAGTTGTACACATAAAAACTTAACAGTCAAACTATAAAAAGTAGTTGTACACATAAAAACTTAACAGTCAAACTATAAAAAGTAGTTGTACACATAAAAACTTAACAGTCAAACTATAAAAAGTAGTTGTACACATAAAAACTCAACAGTCAAACTATAAAAAGTAGTTGTACACATAAAAACTCAACAGTCAATCTATAAAAAGTAGTTGTACACATAAAAACTCAACAGTCAAACTATAAAAAGTAGTTGTACACATAAAAACTTAACAGTCAAACTATAAAAAGTAGTTGTACACATAAAAACTTAACAGTCAAACTATAAAAAGTAGTTGTACACATAAAAACTTAACAGTCAAGCTATAAAAAGTAGTTGTACACATAAAAACTTAACAGTCAAACTATAAAAAGTAGTTGTACACATAAAAACTTAACAGTCAAACTATAAAAAGTAGTTGTACACATAAAAACCTAACAGTCAAGCTATAAAAAGTAGTTGTACACATAAAAACTTAACAGTCAAACTATAAAAAGTAGTTGTACACATAAAAACTTAACAGTCAAACTATAAAAAGTAGTTGTACACATAAAAACTTAACAGTCAAACTATAAAAAGTAGTTGTACACATAAAAACTTAACAGTCAAACTATAAAAAGTAGTTGTACACATAAAAACTTAACAGTCAAACTATAAAAAGTAGTTGTACACATAAAAACTTAACAGTCAAACTATAAAAAGTATTTGTACACATAAAAACTTAACAGTCAAACTATAAAAAGTAGTTGTACACATAAAAACTCAACAGTCAAACTATAAAAAGTAGTTGTACACATAAAAACTCAACAGTCAAACTATAAAAAGTAGTTGTACACATAAAAACTCAACAGTCAAACTATAAAAAGTAGTTGTACACATAAAAACTTAACAGTCAAACTATAAAAAGTAGTTGTACACATAAAAACTTAACAGTCAAACTATAAAAAGTAGTTGTACACATAAAAACTTAACAGTCAAACTATAAAAAGTAGTTGTACACATAAAAACTTAACAGTCAAACTATAAAAAGTAGTTGTACACATAAAAACTTAACAGTCAAACTATAAAAAGTAGTTGTACACATAAAAACTTAACAGTCAAACTATAAAAAGTAGTTGTACACATAAAAACTTAACAGTCAAACTATAAAAAGTAGTTGTACACATAAAAACTTAACAGTCAAACTATAAAAAGTAGTTGTACACATAAAAACTTAACAGTCAAACTATAAAAAAAAGTTGTACACATAAAAACTTAACAGTCAAACTATAAAAAGTAGTTGTACACATAAAAACTTAACAGTCAAACTATAAAAAGTAGTTGTACACATAAAAACTTAACAGTCAAACTATAAAAAGTAGTTGTACACATAAAAACTTAACAGTCAAACTATAAAAAGTAGATGCACACATAAAAACTTAACAGTCAAACTATAAAAAGTAGTTGTACACATAAAAACTTAACAGTCAAACTATAAAAAGTAGTTGTACACATAAAAACTTAACAGTCAAGCTATAAAAAGTAGTTGTACACATAAAAACTTAACAGTCAAGCTATAAAAAGTAGTTGTACACATAAAAACTTAACAGTCAAGCTATAAAAAGTAGTTGTACACATAAAAACTTAACAGTCAAACTATAAAAAGTAGTTGTACACATAAAAACTTAACAGTCAAACTATAAAAAGTAGTTGTACACATAAAAACTTAACAGTCAAACTATAAAAAGTAGTTGTACACATAAAAACTTAACAGTCAAGCTATAAAAAGTAGTTGTACACATAAAAACTTAACAGTCAAGCTATAAAAAGTAGTTGTACACATAAAAACTTAACAGTCAAGCTATAAAAAGTAGTTGTACACATAAAAACTTAACAGTCAAGCTATAAAAAGTAGTTGTACACATAAAAACTTAACAGTCAAACTATAAAAAGTAGTTGTACACATAAAAACTTAACAGTCAAACTATAAAAAGTAGTTGTACACATAAAAACTTAACAGTCAAACTATAAAACGTAGTTGTACACATAAAAACTTAACAGTCAAACTATAAAAAGAAGTTGTACACATAAAAACTTAACAGTCAAACTATAAAAAGAAGTTGTACACATAAAAACTTAACAGTCAAACTATAAAAAGTAGTTGTACACATAAAAACTTAACAGTCAAACTATAAAAAGTAGTTGTACACATAAAAACTTAACAGTCAAACTATAAAAAGTAGTTGTACACATAAAAACTTAACAGTCAAACTATAAAAAGTAGTTGTACACATAAAAAATTAACAGTCAAACTATAAAAAGTAGTTGTACACATAAAAACTTAACAGTCAAACTATAAAAAGTAGTTGTACACATAAAAAATTAACAGTCAAACTATAAAAAGTAGTTGTACACATAAAAACTTAACAGTCAAACTATAAAAAGTAGTTGTACACATAAAAACTTAACAGTCAAACTATAAAAAGTAGTTGTACACATAAAAACTTAACAGTCAAACTATAAAAAGTAGTTGTACACATAAAAACTTAACAGTCAAGCAATAAAAAGTAGTTGTACACATAAAAACTTAACAGTCAAGCTATAAAAAGTAGTTGTACACATAAAAACTTAACAGTCAAGCTATAAAAAGTAGTTGTACACATAAAAACTTAACAGTCAAGCTATAAAAAGTAGTTGTACACATAAAAACTTAACAGTCAAACTATAAAAAGTAGTTGTACACATAGAAACTTAACAGTCAAACTATAAAAAGTAGTTGTACACATAAAAACTTAACAGTCAAACTATAAAAAGTAGTTGTACACATAAAATCTTAACAGTCAAACTATAAAAAGTAGTTGTACACATAAAAACTTAACAGTCAAACTATAAAAAGTAGTTGTACACATAAAAACTTAACAGTCAAACTATAAAAAGTAGTTGTACACATAAAAACTTAACAGTCAAACTATAAAAAGTAGTTGTACACATAAAAACTTAACAGTCAAACTATAAAAAGTAGATGCACACATAAAAACTTAACAGTCAAACTATAAAAAGTAGTTGTACACATAAAAACTTAACAGTCAAACTATAAAAAGTAGTTGTACACATAAAAACTTAACAGTCAAGCTATAAAAAGTAGTTGTACACATAAAAACTTAACAGTCAAGCTATAAAAAGTAGTTGTACACATAAAAACTTAACAGTCAAGCTATAAAAAGTAGTTGTACACATAAAAACTTAACAGTCAAACTATAAAAAGTAGTTGTACACATAAAAACTTAACAGTCAAACTATAAAAAGTAGTTGTACACATAAAAACTTAACAGTCAAGCTATAAAAAGTAGTTGTACACATAAAAACTTAACAGTCAAGCTATAAAAAGTAGTTGTACACATAAAAACTTAACAGTCAAGCTATAAAAAGTAGTTGTACACATAAAAACTTAACAGTCAAGCTATAAAAAGTAGTTGTACACATAAAAACTTAACAGTCAAACTATAAAAAGTAGTTGTACACATAAAAACTTAACAGTCAAGCTATAAAAAGTAGTTGTACACATAAAAACTTAACAGTCAAACTATAAAAAGTAGTTGTACACATAAAAACTTAACAGTCAAGCTATAAAAAGTAGTTGTACACATAAAAACTTAACAGTCAAGCTATAAAAAGTAGTTGTACACATAAAAACTTAACAGTCAAACTATAAAAAGTAGTTGTACACATAAAAACCCAACAGTCAAACTATTAAAAGTAGTTGTACACATAAAAACCCAACAGTCAAACTATAAAAAGCAGTTGTACACATAAAAACTTAACAGTCAAACTATAAAAAGTAGTTGTACACATGAAAACTTAACAGTCAAACTATAAAAAGTAGTTGTACACATAAAAACTTAACAGTCAAACTATAAAAAGTAGTTGTACACATAAAAACTTAACAGTCAAACTATAAAAAGTAGTTGTACACATAAAAACTTAACAGTCAAACTATAAAAAGTAGTTGTACACATAAAAACTTAACAGTCAAACTATAAAAAGTAGTTGTACACATAAAAACCCAACAGTCAAACTATAAAAAGTAGTTGTACACATAAAAACCCAACAGTCAAACTATAAAAAGCAGTTGTACACATAAAAACTTAACAGTCAAACTATAAAAAGTAGTTGTACACATGAAAACTTAACAGTCAAACTATAAAAAGTAGTTGTACACATAAAAACTTAACAGTTAAACTATAAAAAGTAGTTGTACACATAAAAACTCAACAGTCAAGCTATAAAAAGTAGTTGTACACATAAAAACTTAACAGTCAAGCTATAAAAAGTAGTTGTACACATAAAAACTTAACAGTCAAGCTATAAAAAGTAGTTGTACACATAAAAACTTAACAGTCAAACTATAAAAAGTAGTTGTACACATAAAAACTTAACAGTTAAACTATAAAAAGTAGTTGTACACATAAAAACTTAACAGTCAAACTATAAAAAGTAGTTGTACACATAAAAACTTAACAGTCAAACTATAAAAAGTAGTTGTACACATAAAAACTTAACAGTCAAACTATAAAAAGTAGTTGTACACATAAAAACTTAACAGTCAAACTATAAAAAAAAGTTGTACACTTAAAAACTTAACAGTCAAACTATAAAAAGTAGTTGTACACATAAAAACTTAACAGTCAAACTATAAAAAGTAGTTGTACACATAAAAACTTAACAGTCAAACTATAAAAAGTAGTTGTACACATAAAAACTCAACAGTCAAACTATAAAAAGTAGTTGTACACATAAAAACTTAACAGTCAAACTATAAAAAGTAGTTGTACACATAAAAACTTAACAGTCAAACTAAAAAAGTAGTTGTACACATAAAAACTTAACAGTCAAACTATAAAAAGTAGTTGTACACATAAAAACTTAACAGTCAAACTATAAAAAGTAGTTGTACACATAAAAACTTGACAGTCAAAATATAAAAAGTAGTTGTACACATAAAAACTTAACAGTCAAACTATAAAAAGTAGTTGTACACATAAAAACTTAACAGTTAAGCTATAAAAAGTAGTTGTACACATAAAAACTTAACAGTCAAGCTATAAAAAGTAGTTGTACACATAAAAACTTAACAGTCAAACTATAAAAAGTAGTTGTACACATAAAAACTTAACAGTCAAACTATAAAAAGTAGTTGTACACATAAAAACTTAACAGTCAAACGATAAAAAGTAGTTGTACACATAAAAACTTAACAGTCAAACTATAAAAAGTAGTTGTACACATAAAAACTTAACAGTCAAGCTATAAAAAGTAGTTGTACACATAAAAACTTAACAGTCAAGCTATAAAAAGTAGTTGTACACATAAAAACTTAACAGTCAAACTATAAAAAGTTGTTGTACACATAAAAACTTAACAGTCAAACTATAAAAAGTAGTTGTACACATAAAAACTTAACAGTCAAACTATAAAAAGTAGTTGTACACATAAAAACTTAACAGTCAAACTATAAAAAGTAGTTGTACACATAAAAACTTAACAGTCAAACTATAAAAAGTAGTTGTACACATAAAAACTTAACAGTCAAACTATAAAAAGTAGTTGTACACATAAAAACTTAACAGTCAAGCTATAAAAAGTAGTTGTACACATAAAAACTTAACAGTCAAGCTATAAAAAGTAGTTGTACACATAAAAACTTAACAGTCAAGCTATAAAAAGTAGTTGTACACATAAAAACTTAACAGTCAAGCTATAAAAAGTAGTTGTACACATAAAAACTTAACAGTCAAACTATAAAAAGTAGTTGTACACATAAAAACTTAACAGTCAAACTATAAAAAGTAGTTGTACACATAAAAACTTAACAGTCAAACTATAAAAAGTAGTTGTACACATAAAAACTTAACAGTCAAACTATAAAAAGTAGTTGTACACATAAAAACTTAACAGTCAAACTATAAAAAGTAGTTGTACACATAAAAACTTAACAGTCAAACTATAAAAAGTAGTTGTACACATAAAAACTTAACAGTCAAACTATAAAAAGTAGTTGTACACATAAAATTTTAACAGTCAAACTATAAAAAGTAGTTGTACACATAAAAACCTAACAGTCAAACTATAAAAAGTAGTTGTACACATAAAAACTTAACAGTCAAACTATAAAAAGTAGTTGTACACATAAAAACTTAACAGTCAAACTATAAAAAGTAGTTGTACACATAAAAACTTAACAGTCAAACTATAAAAAGTAGTTGTACACATAAAAACTTAACAGTCAAACTATAAAAAGTAGTTGTACACATAAAAACTTAACAGTCAAACTATAAAAAGTAGTTGTACACATAAAAACTTAACAGTCAAACTATAAAAAGTAGTTGTACACATAAAAACTTAACAGTCAAACTATAAAAAGTAGTTGTACACATGAAATCTTAACAGTCAAACTATAAAAAGTAGTTGTACACATAAAAACTTAACAGTCAAACTATAAAAAGTAGTTGTACACATAAAAACTTAACAGTCAAACTATAAAAAGTAGTTGTACACATAAAAACTTAACAGTCAAACTATAAAAAGTAGTTGTACACATGAAATCTTAACAGTCAAACTATAAAAAGTAGTTGTACACATAAAAACTTAACAGTCAAACTATAAAAAGTAGTTGTACACATAAAAACTTAACAGTTAAGCTATAAAAAGTAGTTGTACACATAAAAACTTAACAGTCAAGCTATAAAAAGTAGTTGTACACATAAAAACTTAACAGTCAAACTATAAAAAGTAGTTGTACACATAAAAACTTAACAGTCAAACTATAAAAAGTAGTTGTACACATAAAAACTTAACAGTCAAACGATAAAAAGTAGTTGTACACATAAAAACTTAACAGTCAAACTATAAAAAGTAGTTGTACACATAAAAACTTAACAGTCAAGCTATAAAAAGTAGTTGTACACATAAAAACTTAACAGTCAAGCTATAAAAAGTAGTTGTACACATAAAAACTTAACAGTCAAACTATAAAAAGTTGTTGTACACATAAAAACTTAACAGTCAAACTATAAAAAGTAGTTGTACACATAAAAACTTAACAGTCAAACTATAAAAAGTAGTTGTACACATAAAAACTTAACAGTCAAACTATAAAAAGTAGTTGTACACATAAAAACTTAACAGTCAAACTATAAAAAGTAGTTGTACACATAAAAACTTAACAGTCAAACTATAAAAAGTAGTTGTACACATAAAAACTTAACAGTCAAACTATAAAAAGTAGTTGTACACATAAAAACTCAACAGTCAAACTATAAAAAGTAGTTGTACACATAAAAACTCAACAGTCAAACTATAAAAAGTAGTTGTACACATAAAAACTTAACAGTCAAGCTATAAAAAGTAGTTGTACACATAAAAACTTAACAGTCAAGCTATAAAAAGTAGTTGTACACATAAAAACTTAACAGTCAAGCTATAAAAAGTAGTTGTACACATAAAAACTTAACAGTCAAGCTATAAAAAGTAGTTGTACACATAAAAACTTAACAGTCAAACTATAAAAAGTAGTTGTACACATAAAAACTTAACAGTCAAACTATAAAAAGTAGTTGTACACATAAAAACTTAACAGTCAAACTATAAAAAGTAGTTGTACACATAAAAACTTAACAGTCAAACTATAAAAAGTAGTTGTACACATAAAAACTTAACAGTCAAACTATAAAAAGTAGTTGTACACATAAAAACTTAACAGTCAAACTATAAAAAGTAGTTGTACACATAAAAACTTAACAGTCAAACTAAAAAAGTAGTTGTACACATAAAAACTTAACAGTCAAACTATAAAAAGTAGTTGTACACATAAAAACTTGAGAGTCAAAATATAAAAAGTAGTTGTACACATAAAAACTTAACAGTCAAACTATAAAAAGTAGTTGTACACATAAAAACTTAACAGTCAAACTATAAAAAGTAGTTGTACACATAAAAACTTAACAGTCAAACTATAAAAAGTAGTTGTACACATAAAAACTTAACAGTCAAACTATAAAAAGTAGTTGTACACATAAAAACTTAACAGTCAAACTATAAAAAGTAGTTGTACACATAAAAACTTAACAGTCAAACTATAAAAAGTAGTTGTACACATAAAAACTTAACAGTCAAACTATAAAAAGTAGTTGTACACATAAAATCTTAACAGTCAAACTATAAAAAGTAGTTGTACACATAAAAACTTAACAGTCAAACTATAAAAAGTAGTTGTACACATAAAAACTTAACAGTCAAACTATAAAAAGTAGTTGTACACATAAAAACTTAACAGTCAAACTATAAAAAGTAGTTGTACACATAAAAACTTAACAGTCAAACTATAAAAAGTAGTTGTACACATAAAAACTTAACAGTCAAACTATAAAAAGTAGTTGTACACATAAAAACTTAACAGTCAAACTATAAAAAGTAGATGCACACATAAAAACTTAACAGTCAAACTATAAAAAGTAGTTGTACACATAAAAACTTAACAGTCAAACTATAAAAAGTAATTGTACACATAAAAACTTAACAGTCAAACTATAAAAAGTAGTTGTACACATAAAAACTTAACAGTCAAACTATAAAAAGTAGTTGTACACATAAAAACTTAACAGTCAAACTATAAAAAGTAGTTGTACACATAAAAACTTAACAGTCAAACTATAAAAAGTAGTTGTACACATAAAAACTCAACAGTCAAACTATAAAAAGTAGTTGTACACATAAAAACTTAACAGTCAAGCTATAAAAAGTAGTTGTACACATAAAAACTTAACAGTCAAACTATAAAAAGTAGTTGTACACATAAAAACTTAACAGTCAAAGTATAAAAAGTAGTTGTACACATAAAAACTTAACAGTCAAACTATAAAAAGTAGTTGTACACATAAAAACTTAACAGTCAAACTATAAAAAGTAGTTGTACACATAAAAACTCAACAGTCAAACTATAAAAAGTAGTTGTACACATAAAAACTCAACAGTCAAACTATAAAAAGTAGTTGTACACATAAAAACTCAACAGTCAAACTATAAAAAGTAGTTGTACACATAAAAACTCAACAGTCAAACTATAAAAAGTAGTTGTACACATAAAATCTTAACAGTCAAACTATAAAAAGTAGTTGTACACATAAAAACTTAACAGTCAAACTATAAAAAGTAGTTGTACACATAAAAACTTAACAGTCAAACTATAAAAAGTAGTTGTACACATAAAAACTCAACAGTCAAACTATAAAAAGTAGTTGTACACATAAAAACTCAACAGTCAAACTATAAAAAGTAGTTGTACACATAAAAACTCAACAGTCAAACTATAAAAAGTAGTTGTACACATAAAAACTCAACAGTCAAACTATAAAAAGTAGTTGTACACATAAAAACTCAACAGTCAAACTATAAAAAGTAGTTGTACACATAAAAACTTAACAGTCAAACTATAAAAAGTAGTTGTACACATAAAAACTTAACAGTCAAACTATAAAAAGTAGTTGTACACATAAAAACTTAACAGTCAAACTATAAAAAGTAGTTGTACACATAAAAACTTAACAGTCAAACTATAAAAAGTAGTTGTACACATAAAAACCCAACAGTCAAACTATTAAAAGTAGTTGTACACATAAAAACCCAACAGTCAAACTATAAAAAGCAGTTGTACACATAAAAACTTAACAGTCAAACTATAAAAAGTAGTTGTACACATAAAAACTTAACAGTTAAACTATAAAAAGTAGTTGTACACATAAAAACTTAACAGTCAAGCTATAAAAAGTAGTTGTACACATAAAAACTTAACAGTCAAGCTATAAAAAGTAGTTGTACACATAAAAACTTAACAGTCAAGCTATAAAAAGTAGTTGTACACATAAAAACTTAACAGTCAAGCTATAAAAAGTAGTTGTACACATAAAAACTTAACAGTCAAACTATAAAAAGTAGTTGTACACATAAAAACTCAACAGTCAAACTATAAAAAGTAGTTGTACACATAAAAACTCAACAGTCAAACTATAAAAAGTAGTTGTACACATAAAAACTCAACAGTCAAACTATAAAAAGTAGTTGTACACATAAAAACTCAACAGTCAAACTATAAAAAGTAGTTGTACACATAAAAACTCAACAGTCAAACTATAAAAAGTAGTTGTACACATAAAAACTTAACAGTCAAACTATAAAAAGTAGTTGTACACATAAAAACTTAACAGTCAAACTATAAAAAGTAGTTGTACACATAAAAACTTAACAGTCAAACTATAAAAAGTAGTTGTACACATAAAAACCCAACAGTCAAACTATAAAAAGTAGTTGTACACATAAAAACTTAACAGTCAAACTATAAAAAGTAGTTGTACACATAAAAACTTAACAGTCAAGCTATAAAAAGTAGTTGTACACATAAAAACTTAACAGTCAAGCTATAAAAAGTAGTTGTACACATAAAAACTTAACAGTCAAACTATAAAAAGTAGTTGTACACATAAAAACTCAACAGTCAAACTATAAAAAGTAGTTGTACACATAAAAACTCAACAGTCAAACTATAAAAAGTAGTTGTACACATAAAAACTCAACAGTCAAACTATAAAAAGTAGTTGTACACATAAAAACTCAACAGTCAAACTATAAAAAGTAGTTGTACACATAAAAACTCAACAGTCAAACTATAAAAAGTAGTTGTACACATAAAAACTTAACAGTCAAACTATAAAAAGTAGTTGTACACATAAAAACTTAACAGTCAAACTATAAAAAGTAGTTGTACACATAAAAACTTAACAGTCAAACTATAAAAAGTAGTTGTACACATAAAAACTTAACAGTCAAACTATAAAAAGTAGTTGTACACATAAAAACCCAACAGTCAAACTATAAAAAGTAGTTGTACACATAAAAACCCAACAGTCAAACTATAAAAAGCAGTTGTACACATAAAAACTTAACAGTCAAACTATAAAAAGTAGTTGTACACATGAAAACTTAACAGTCAAACTATAAAAAGTAGTTGTACACATAAAAACTTAACAGTTAAACTATAAAAAGTAGTTGTACACATAAAAACTTAACAGTCAAGCTATAAAAAGTAGTTGTACACATAAAAACTTAACAGTCAAGCTATAAAAAGTAGTTGTACACATAAAAACTTAACAGTCAAGCTATAAAAAGTAGTTGTACACATAAAAACTTAACAGTCAAACTATAAAAAGTAGTTGTACACATAAAAACTTAACAGTTAAACTATAAAAAGTAGTTGTACACATAAAAACTTAACAGTCAAACTATAAAAAGTAGTTGTACACATAAAAACTTAACAGTCAAACTATAAAAAGTAGTTGTACACATAAAAACTTAACAGTCAAACTATAAAAAGTAGTTGTACACATAAAAACTTAACAGTCAAACTATAAAAAAAAGTTGTACACTTAAAAACTTAACAGTCAAACTATAAAAAGTAGTTGTACACATAAAAACTTAACAGTCAAACTATAAAAAGTAGTTGTACACATAAAAACTTAACAGTCAAACTATAAAAAGTAGTTGTACACATAAAAACTCAACAGTCAAACTATAAAAAGTAGTTGTACACATAAAAACTTAACAGTCAAACTATAAAAAGTAGTTGTACACATAAAAACTTAACAGTCAAACTAAAAAAGTAGTTGTACACATAAAAACTTAACAGTCAAACTATAAAAAGTAGTTGTACACATAAAAACTTAACAGTCAAACTATAAAAAGTAGTTGTACACATAAAAACTTGACAGTCAAAATATAAAAAGTAGTTGTACACATAAAAACTTAACAGTCAAACTATAAAAAGTAGTTGTACACATAAAAACTTAACAGTTAAGCTATAAAAAGTAGTTGTACACATAAAAACTTAACAGTCAAGTTATAAAAAGTAGTTGTACACATAAAAACTTAACAGTCAAACTATAAAAAGTAGTTGTACACATAAAAACTTAACAGTCAAACTATAAAAAGTAGTTGTACACATAAAAACTTAACAGTCAAACGATAAAAAGTAGTTGTACACATAAAAACTTAACAGTCAAACTATAAAAAGTAGTTGTACACATAAAAACTTAACAGTCAAGCTATAAAAAGTAGTTGTACACATAAAAACTTAACAGTCAAGCTATAAAAAGTAGTTGTACACATAAAAACTTAACAGTCAAACTATAAAAAGTTGTTGTACACATAAAAACTTAACAGTCAAACTATAAAAAGTAGTTGTACACATAAAAACTTAACAGTCAAACTATAAAAAGTAGTTGTACACATAAAAACTTAACAGTCAAACTATAAAAAGTAGTTGTACACATAAAAACTTAACAGTCAAACTATAAAAAGTAGTTGTACACATAAAAACTTAACAGTCAAACTATAAAAAGTAGTTGTACACATAAAAACTTAACAGTCAAGCTATAAAAAGTAGTTGTACACATAAAAACTTAACAGTCAAGCTATAAAAAGTAGTTGTACACATAAAAACTTAACAGTCAAGCTATAAAAAGTAGTTGTACACATAAAAACTTAACAGTCAAGCTATAAAAAGTAGTTGTACACATAAAAACTTAACAGTCAAACTATAAAAAGTAGTTGTACACATAAAAACTTAACAGTCAAACTATAAAAAGTAGTTGTACACATAAAAACTTAACAGTCAAACTATAAAAAGTAGTTGTACACATAAAAACTTAACAGTCAAACTATAAAAAGTAGTTGTACACATAAAAACTTAACAGTCAAACTATAAAAAGTAGTTGTACACATAAAAACTTAACAGTCAAACTATAAAAAGTAGTTGTACACATAAAAACTTAACAGTCAAACTATAAAAAGTAGTTGTACACATAAAATTTTAACAGTCAAACTATAAAAAGTAGTTGTACACATAAAAACCTAACAGTCAAACTATAAAAAGTAGTTGTACACATAAAAACTTAACAGTCAAACTATAAAAAGTAGTTGTACACATAAAAACTTAACAGTCAAACTATAAAAAGTAGTTGTACACATAAAAACTTAACAGTCAAACTATAAAAAGTAGTTGTACACATAAAAACTTAACAGTCAAACTATAAAAAGTAGTTGTACACATAAAAACTTAACAGTCAAACTATAAAAAGTAGTTGTACACATAAAAACTTAACAGTCAAACTATAAAAAGTAGTTGTACACATAAAAACTTAACAGTCAAACTATAAAAAGTAGTTGTACACATGAAATCTTAACAGTCAAACTATAAAAAGTAGTTGTACACATAAAAACTTAACAGTCAAACTATAAAAAGTAGTTGTACACATAAAAACTTAACAGTCAAACTATAAAAAGTAGTTGTACACATAAAAACTTAACAGTCAAACTATAAAAAGTAGTTGTACACATGAAATCTTAACAGTCAAACTATAAAAAGTAGTTGTACACATAAAAACTTAACAGTCAAACTATAAAAAGTAGTTGTACACATAAAAACTTAACAGTTAAGCTATAAAAAGTAGTTGTACACATAAAAACTTAACAGTCAAGCTATAAAAAGTAGTTGTACACATAAAAACTTAACAGTCAAACTATAAAAAGTAGTTGTACACATAAAAACTTAACAGTCAAACTATAAAAAGTAGTTGTACACATAAAAACTTAACAGTCAAACGATAAAAAGTAGTTGTACACATAAAAACTTAACAGTCAAACTATAAAAAGTAGTTGTACACATAAAAACTTAACAGTCAAGCTATAAAAAGTAGTTGTACACATAAAAACTTAACAGTCAAGCTATAAAAAGTAGTTGTACACATAAAAACTTAACAGTCAAACTATAAAAAGTTGTTGTACACATAAAAACTTAACAGTCAAACTATAAAAAGTAGTTGTACACATAAAAACTTAACAGTCAAACTATAAAAAGTAGTTGTACACATAAAAACTTAACAGTCAAACTATAAAAAGTAGTTGTACACATAAAAACTTAACAGTCAAACTATAAAAAGTAGTTGTACACATAAAAACTTAACAGTCAAACTATAAAAAGTAGTTGTACACATAAAAACTTAACAGTCAAACTATAAAAAGTAGTTGTACACATAAAAACTCAACAGTCAAACTATAAAAAGTAGTTGTACACATAAAAACTCAACAGTCAAACTATAAAAAGTAGTTGTACACATAAAAACTTAACAGTCAAGCTATAAAAAGTAGTTGTACACATAAAAACTTAACAGTCAAGCTATAAAAAGTAGTTGTACACATAAAAACTTAACAGTCAAGCTATAAAAAGTAGTTGTACACATAAAAACTTAACAGTCAAGCTATAAAAAGTAGTTGTACACATAAAAACTTAACAGTCAAACTATAAAAAGTAGTTGTACACATAAAAACTTAACAGTCAAACTATAAAAAGTAGTTGTACACATAAAAACTTAACAGTCAAACTATAAAAAGTAGTTGTACACATAAAAACTTAACAGTCAAACTATAAAAAGTAGTTGTACACATAAAAACTTAACAGTCAAACTATAAAAAGTAGTTGTACACATAAAAACTTAACAGTCAAACTATAAAAAGTAGTTGTACACATAAAAACTTAACAGTCAAACTAAAAAAGTAGTTGTACACATAAAAACTTAACAGTCAAACTATAAAAAGTAGTTGTACACATAAAAACTTGAGAGTCAAAATATAAAAAGTAGTTGTACACATAAAAACTTAACAGTCAAACTATAAAAAGTAGTTGTACACATAAAAACTTAACAGTCAAACTATAAAAAGTAGTTGTACACATAAAAACTTAACAGTCAAACTATAAAAAGTAGTTGTACACATAAAAACTTAACAGTCAAACTATAAAAAGTAGTTGTACACATAAAAACTTAACAGTCAAACTATAAAAAGTAGTTGTACACATAAAAACTTAACAGTCAAACTATAAAAAGTAGTTGTACACATAAAAACTTAACAGTCAAACTATAAAAAGTAGTTGTACACATAAAAACTTAACAGTCAAACTATAAAAAGTAGTTGTACACATAAAAACTTAACAGTCAAACTATAAAAAGTAGTTGTACACATAAAAACTTAACAGTCAAACTATAAAAAGTAGTTGTACACATAAAAACTTAACAGTCAAACTATAAAAAGTAGTTGTACACATAAAAACTTAACAGTCAAACTATAAAAAGTAGTTGTACACATAAAAACTTAACAGTCAAACTATAAAAAGTAGTTGTACACATAAAAACTTAACAGTCAAACTATAAAAAGTAGTTGTACACATAAAAACTTAACAGTCAAACTATAAAAAGTAGTTGTACACATAAAAACTTAACAGTCAAACTATAAAAAGTAGTTGTACACATAAAAACTTAACAGTCAAACTATAAAAAGTAGTTGTACACATAAAAACTTAACAGTCAAACTATAAAAAGTAGTTGTACACATAAAAACTTAACAGTCAAACTATAAAAAGTAGTTGTACACATAAAAACTTAACAGTCAAACTATAAAAAGTAGTTGTACACATAAAAACTTAACAGTCAAACTATAAAAAGTAGTTGTACACATAAAAACTCAACAGTCAAACTATAAAAAGTAGTTGTACACATAAAAACTTAACAGTCAAGCTATAAAAAGTAGTTGTACACATAAAAACTTAACAGTCAAACTATAAAAAGTAGTTGTACACATAAAAACTTAACAGTCAAAGTATAAAAAGTAGTTGTACACATAAAAACTTAACAGTCAAACTATAAAAAGTAGTTGTACACATAAAAACTTAACAGTCAAACTATAAAAAGTAGTTGTACACATAAAAACTCAACAGTCAAACTATAAAAAGTAGTTGTACACATAAAAACTCAACAGTCAAACTATAAAAAGTAGTTGTACACATAAAAACTCAACAGTCAAACTATAAAAAGTAGTTGTACACATAAAAACTCAACAGTCAAACTATAAAAAGTAGTTGTACACATAAAATCTTAACAGTCAAACTATAAAAAGTAGTTGTACACATAAAAACTTAACAGTCAAACTATAAAAAGTAGTTGTACACATAAAAACTTAACAGTCAAACTATAAAAAGTAGTTGTACACATAAAAACTCAACAGTCAAACTATAAAAAGTAGTTGTACACATAAAAACTCAACAGTCAAACTATAAAAAGTAGTTGTACACATAAAAACTCAACAGTCAAACTATAAAAAGTAGTTGTACACATAAAAACTCAACAGTCAAACTATAAAAAGTAGTTGTACACATAAAAACTCAACAGTCAAACTATAAAAAGTAGTTGTACACATAAAAACTTAACAGTCAAACTATAAAAAGTAGTTGTACACATAAAAACTTAACAGTCAAACTATAAAAAGTAGTTGTACACATAAAAACTTAACAGTCAAACTATAAAAAGTAGTTGTACACATAAAAACTTAACAGTCAAACTATAAAAAGTAGTTGTACACATAAAAACCCAACAGTCAAACTATTAAAAGTAGTTGTACACATAAAAACCCAACAGTCAAACTATAAAAAGCAGTTGTACACATAAAAACTTAACAGTCAAACTATAAAAAGTAGTTGTACACATAAAAACTTAACAGTTAAACTATAAAAAGTAGTTGTACACATAAAAACTTAACAGTCAAGCTATAAAAAGTAGTTGTACACATAAAAACTTAACAGTCAAGCTATAAAAAGTAGTTGTACACATAAAAACTTAACAGTCAAGCTATAAAAAGTAGTTGTACACATAAAAACTTAACAGTCAAGCTATAAAAAGTAGTTGTACACATAAAAACTTAACAGTCAAACTATAAAAAGTAGTTGTACACATAAAAACTCAACAGTCAAACTATAAAAAGTAGTTGTACACATAAAAACTCAACAGTCAAACTATAAAAAGTAGTTGTACACATAAAAACTCAACAGTCAAACTATAAAAAGTAGTTGTACACATAAAAACTCAACAGTCAAACTATAAAAAGTAGTTGTACACATAAAAACTCAACAGTCAAACTATAAAAAGTAGTTGTACACATAAAAACTTAACAGTCAAACTATAAAAAGTAGTTGTACACATAAAAACTTAACAGTCAAACTATAAAAAGTAGTTGTACACATAAAAACTTAACAGTCAAACTATAAAAAGTAGTTGTACACATAAAAACCCAACAGTCAAACTATAAAAAGTAGTTGTACACATAAAAACCCAACAGTCAAACTATAAAAAGCAGTTGTACACATAAAAACTTAACAGTCAAACTATAAAAAGTAGTTGTACACATGAAAACTTAACAGTCAAACTATAAAAAGTAGTTGTACACATAAAAACTTAACAGTTAAACTATAAAAAGTAGTTGTACACATAAAAACTTAACAGTCAAGCTATAAAAAGTAGTTGTACACATAAAAACTTAACAGTCAAGCTATAAAAAGTAGTTGTACACATAAAAACTTAACAGTCAAGCTATAAAAAGTAGTTGTACACATAAAAACTTAACAGTCAAACTATAAAAAGTAGTTGTACACATAAAAACTTAACAGTTAAACTATAAAAAGTAGTTGTACACATAAAAACTTAACAGTCAAACTATAAAAAGTAGTTGTACACATAAAAACTTAACAGTCAAACTATAAAAAGTAGTTGTACACATAAAAACTTAACAGTCAAACTATAAAAAGTAGTTGTACACATAAAAACTTAACAGTCAAACTATAAAAAAAAGTTGTACACTTAAAAACTTAACAGTCAAACTATAAAAAGTAGTTGTACACATAAAAACTTAACAGTCAAACTATAAAAAGTAGTTGTACACATAAAAACTTAACAGTCAAACTATAAAAAGTAGTTGTACACATAAAAACTCAACAGTCAAACTATAAAAAGTAGTTGTACACATAAAAACTTAACAGTCAAACTATAAAAAGTAGTTGTACACATAAAAACTTAACAGTCAAACTAAAAAAGTAGTTGTACACATAAAAACTTAACAGTCAAACTATAAAAAGTAGTTGTACACATAAAAACTTAACAGTCAAACTATAAAAAGTAGTTGTACACATAAAAACTTGACAGTCAAAATATAAAAAGTAGTTGTACACATAAAAACTTAACAGTCAAACTATAAAAAGTAGTTGTACACATAAAAACTTAACAGTCAAACTATAAAAAGTAGTTGTACACATAAAAACTTAACAGTCAAACTATAAAAAGTAGTTGTACACATAAAAACTTAACAGTCAAACTATAAAAAGTAGTTGTACACATAAAAACTTAACAGTCAAACTATAAAAAGTAGTTGTACACATAAAAACTTAACAGTCAAACTATAAAAAGTAGTTGTACACATAAAAACTTAACAGTCAAACTATAAAAAGTAGTTGTACACATAAAATTTTAACAGTCAAACTATAAAAAGTAGTTGTACACATAAAAACTTAACAGTCAAACTATAAAAAGTAGTTGTACACATAAAAACTTAACAGTCAAACTATAAAAAGTAGTTGTACACATAAAAACTTAACAGTCAAACTATAAAAAGTAGTTGTACACATAAAAACTTAACAGTCAAACTATAAAAAGTAGTTGTACACATAAAAACTTAACAGTCAAACTATAAAAAGTAGTTGTACACATAAAAACTTAACAGTCAAACTATAAAAAGTAGTTGTACACATAAAAACTTAACAGTCAAACTATAAAAAGTAGTTGTACACATAAAAACTTAACAGTCAAACTATAAAAAGTAGTTGTACACATAAAAACTTAACAGTCAAACTATAAAAAGTAGTTGTACACATAAAAACTTAACAGTCAAACTATAAAAAGTAGTTGTACACATAAAAACTTAACAGTCAAACTATAAAAAGTAGTTGTACACATAAAAACTTAACAGTCAAACTATAAAAAGTAGTTGTACACATAAAAACTTAACAGTCAAACTATAAAAAGTAGTTGTACACATAAAAACTCAACAGTCAAACTATAAAAAGTAGTTGTACACATAAAAACTTAACAGTCAAGCTATAAAAAGTAGTTGTACACATAAAAACTTAACAGTCAAACTATAAAAAGTAGTTGTACACATAAAAACTCAACAGTCAAACTATAAAAAGTAGTTGTACACATAAAAACTCAACAGTCAAACTATAAAAAGTAGTTGTACACATAAAAACTCAACAGTCAAACTATAAAAAGTAGTTGTACACATAAAAACTCAACAGTCAAACTATAAAAAGTAGTTGTACACATAAAAACTCAACAGTCAAACTATAAAAAGTAGTTGTACACATAAAAACTCAACAGTCAAACTATAAAAAGTAGTTGTACACATAAAAACTTAACAGTCAAACTATAAAAAGTAGTTGTACACATAAAAACTCAACAGTCAAACTATAAAAAGTAGTTGTACACATAAAAACCCAACAGTCAAACTATAAAAAGCAGTTGTACACATAAAAACTTAACAGTCAAACTATAAAAAGTAGTTGTACACATGAAAACTTAACAGTCAAACTATAAAAAGTAGTTGTACACATAAAAACTTAACAGTTAAACTATAAAAAGTAGTTGTACACATAAAAACTTAACAGTCAAACTATAAAAAGTAGTTGTACACATAAAAACTTAACAGTCAAACTATAAAAAGTAGTTGTACACATAAAAACTTAACAGTCAAACTATAAAAAGTAGTTGTACACATAAAAACTTAACAGTCAAACTATAAAAAGTAGTTGTACACATAAAAACTTAACAGTCAAACTATAAAAAGTAGTTGTACACATAAAAACTTAACAGTCAAACTATAAAAAGTAGTTGTACACATAAAAACTTAACAGTCAAACTATAAAAAGTAGTTGTACACATAAAAACTTAACAGTCAAACTATAAAAAGTAGTTGTACACATAAAAACTTAACAGTCAAACTATAAAAAGTAGTTGTACACATAAAAACTCAACAGTCAAACTATAAAAAGTAGTTGTACACATAAAAACTCAACAGTCAAACTATAAAAAGTAGTTGTACACATAAAAACTCAACAGTCAAACTATAAAAAGTAGTTGTACACATAAAAACTCAACAGTCAAACTATAAAAAGTAGTTGTACACATAAAAACTCAACAGTCAAACTATAAAAAGTAGTTGTACACATAAAAACTTAACAGTCAAACTATAAAAAGTAGTTGTACACATAAAAACTTAACAGTCAAACTATAAAAAGTAGTTGTACACATAAAAACTTAACAGTCAAACTATAAAAAGTAGTTGTACACATAAAAACTTAACAGTCAAACTATAAAAAGTAGTTGTACACATAAAAACTCAACAGTCAAACTATAAAAAGTAGTTGTACACATAAAAACTCAACAGTCAAACTATAAAAAGTAGTTGTACACATAAAAACTCAACAGTCAAACTATAAAAAGTAGTTGTACACATAAAAAC